>JAATHB010000196.1:0-73317 GCA_014822075.1 Fusarium buharicum | reverse complement strand
GAGAGTACACTGTCGATTCGCTATAATAATTTAGCTGGTTTTATAGAGATTAATTTTCTACAAAGACAATATAAATAAAAGGCAACAGGACTTTATATAAATGCCCTCAAGATAAGTAGAAATAGTACATTACTATGGTTCTATACATAGTACAACCCGGGGGATAGGAAAAGCGTTGAATAAAGATGTAATGCTTGGTCGTAGTGAGCCCACATCGGCAGTTATATCACCCAGTGACTGGTTTCATGCAAAGAGGAGGATTCTGTAAGTTGACAAGTCACAATGCCTGATGTCAGGGATATACCGCTGGCTGTAGCAAGTAAACAAGGCTGTCACAGAAACTGGTGATGTTTGACTTTGACGTCTGTAAACAGAGTTGTAGCGACCTTCGTTGCTTGAAGTTAATAGAAACGGAACACGGCAACCGGATCACGGTTAAGAAGCCGGTTACAGCCATAGCATCACTCTACAATGGCAATGCCACTTTACCATCCGGAACTCTACGACGTTATGTATGTATCTGCATGGCTGAATTGTGTTGCTTCAGCTTCTGCCACATTCAAGTTGTGACGAAAAGGCCCGCATGCCCCTGCATGAAATGATGTACGGAAGGTTTCCCACAACATCGTTTCCCCTGACTGCTCACTTTTTTGACTGACAAGGATTAAAAACGTGGTTGTGAGCCGGGGTAGAGAGGGCGCCACATTGTAACTGTGCAACTGCAATAACGAAGACGGTTGGGGGAGCGTTGACGAGAGGTTTTTCGTTGAGGCTTGACCGTTGTAATTGACGGAAGCCGTTTCTTTTGCTGAGACAGCGATGACCCTGTCATCTTTGAACTGGCCATTAAAACCCCGGTCGTTATTCATCGAGATGGAAATGTGAAGAGGCAGCTCAGAAAGAGTAGAGCCAAGACATGGCTCACCACCACCCAATCCTTGGAATTGCCCTGTGACCAAAGATAAGAAGCGGCACAGCTAAATCTCGAGCGTCATCATTCTGCGTTCACTTTGAAGATATTATCGCGTACACCGTACTTTGTCAAAGCACGAAGTAGCTGTAAGCCTCCAAAGACAGCGGAGCTGAAAGAGGATCCAAGGGATAACACTAAAGTGGTGTTGAGCCTATGAGAAACTTCACAAGCCACGAGGGACAAGGTCTGGAAACTTGGCTTGAATCTTCTGCCGCTTCCGGGGCGAAAGCAGGGCAGGGCAGAAAGGGTATGACGAGATGGTGGGTAGCAGAGTCTAACGGCGCCTCTCGGGCTATGTTCAAAAGAGGTATCTTGTTGATGTTTTGTTGCCGATGATGGAGGGTATTAAAATCTGGGGAACGTGAGAATGACGAGGGGGACGCACGCAGGCGCTGATCCGAAACAAAGTAAAACACATCGAGAAAAATCTGTCTCTTGTTCGTTTCTTTTTTAATGTTAAATAATTGGTCACTGCAGAAAAGGATCAAATGAGTGGAGACGAGTGTTTCTAGGCAGTTTCCGATCCATGAAAAAGAAAAAAATGACAAGAAAAAAAGAAGACAAGACCCATCGCATCACGATCCTTGGCTCTGGTGTCTTCTCTTGTTCTGCCCTACAGGATCAATATTTGTACAGAAGACCTCAAGTTCCATGCATTCTCAACTGGGCTGGACTCAATTCTAGATCTAAATATACAGTGGCGCCCTGGACGATCTCTTAATAGTCAAGGTTGAAACTAGACTTATTTCGTGGTAGAGTTTAAATAGAAACCTAACCCAAGTGTACAGTACCGGACCTTACTGTAACATGCTTGGGTGCTGCAGAAGCAAGCTCTTATGCAACGCCGCATTTCTTATACCTTTTAGGTTTAAATTTATTTACTTTCCCCTCGTCAACCAATGGCTGTATCTTCGCGTTGTGCGACTCAAGGTACCTTGACTAGGTACAGCAAAACCAATCTCAATTCTTATCAAGTTGAAGTTTTGGCTTGTCCCACTCACTCAATTCAACAGGCTTCAACTTCCCTCCCCCAACTTTACTCTCATCAATCTTTCTACCGGCATCAACCTCTTCTTGTACGACTTGGGCCGACCCTTCATTCCAGTGTTTGCTCTTGTACGCCTGGGACCTTGCATCTTGTCCGACCCGAGAGTACATCACCCTCCAATGTCAAGTCTATGATTCCCGTCTTGATAAGCTTCCAACCTTTGTCGCACTGCGCCTGCAAATGCGCGCCGTCAGGCACGGGCCGACCTCGTTGATTCTCTGATCGCCACGTTTCTCGCACATCGCATCGCATCACATCTCATCCAATCTCATATCTGGCTTTTCTTGCTTGTCTTGCGGGCCCTTCCGCGCGTACCTGGCTCTGGTACCTGGATCATCCTGTCTCTCCATGCGACGCGCCCCAGAAGCGAAACACCAGGATCCGGATACCTTTACCTTGGTTGGCTTGGCCTGTGGCATCATTTACAGATACAATTGACTCTTCGTCAGTGCCATTCTCTCTGTGCTTCTGGCTTTTAGTTTCCAACCATTCCAGTCCAATCTTATTTCTAGCGACGTCTATCTTTGACCTGCGACATTCTTCCCGCCTTGTTCCCGTCGCTCCTGCAAGGACCCTGGCTTCAAATATCCGACCGTCAAACTTGGACCACCGAGCCTATGACAAAAATAGTAGAGCATACTTTAGGCTAAAGATATCTTAAAGTGTATGCTACTTTTGTCAACTTGACATTCATCTTTTATCTAAAGGTACGCACATTCCTCGATTGTCAAATCAGTCATCCTGACTGTATTTCTGCTGCGCAGTCTCGATTTCTGGGTCCAACTCTTCTTCGTCCGTCAGCTTGGGTTTCGCACGCCAACTTATTAACCCTTGACGCCTACTTCCCGCTATCAACAAGCTATCACCAAAACTGCGACGCCTGCAGCCAGCTATTATCAAAGCACACACCGACTTGAGCCAGTTTATCATGGGATGTTAACCCGTGACCTTTGATAACATCGTTGGCGCATCTTCCACTCCTTTGTCTGGTCCAACGATTACCCGGATGCCGATCGAATCCTTAGGAGATAAAGAATCAACACAAAGACAACATCCTCCCTGCTTTGTTCGGCCGGCGCAGATCCAAACTACTTGTGCGCTCAGCAATTGGTCATCATGACCACTTCAAAACAGGATTCAACGTCTGACCGCGGCCAAGAACACCATGATACCCGGCTTGAACCTGTCCTCCTCTCTTCTCCTCTCTCGACTCCTCTCACAACAAGTCCCGAGCTGGTCTCGTTCCAGTCGCTGGCCGACCAAACCTCGACACCATTGAGCATGATGACCGACTCGTGTTTCCTCGATACTGACAACACCCATCTTGAGTCGGGCAGTGTTAGTGCTGGCGTTGAAAGACCCAGCCAATCACCAGCGAATCCAGCGGACAACCCCGCTAGACATCCAGGCTCTAGCAGCCAAAACCAACACGGCGCAGATCTCCAGCTTGGATGCACAGGGACTGATTCTGCAGATGACGGCCACCCCGAACAGACACGTGCCGCTGATAATAATGCATCTTGTGCAATTGATCCAGATCCGAATCAACAACAAACTCGAAACCGACAATCATACCAAAGACCTTTAAATCACAATAGCGAAAAGGAGGCTGCACGGTCATCAAAAGTCATCTCGCCAGCACCGCCCAATACGACAGGCTCGTCGGCCCAAAATAGCATCGCCCCATCCAACGTCGCCGAGCCCGCTCTTGGAATCAGGGGCCCCCATTCCGATCAGTACGAGTACCGAATTGATAGTTCAGCGAAAAATCAGCAATACGAGACTGCTCCAGCGTCCATAGGGCCACTGTCGGCGGAAAAGTCCCCTGCGCCAGGGATAGCCACAGCACCCGCACAGCCAAGTAGCCACTGTAGTGTCGCTCAAGGCGCCACACAGGCCATGACCAGCACGTCCTCCACTAGCAACAATTCTCCTGGTCTCCCCCCTGGGTATCGAGGCCACCGCAACGGCCATTCCTTACACAACGCCCACGACAACGACTTTACTTCAAACCAGCCGCCCCTTTCTTCTCTCCGAGTTGGCACCGTCCAACTCGACACAAACTTTGTCAAGCCTCGTCCAAGCCTCATTGTCCGCACAGCGCCCGATTCACCATCCCTCAACATTAGACATCCAACTCCCAACATTACCTCCCCAGCTCGAGCTGGCGCCTACGTTGGTAACATCGCACAACTCGAAGCGACCGCCGAACGACTGTCTATGACCAGTTCCATCGACGATGCGATTCGAGATTTACACACTGAATTAAAGCGATCCGATAGCAGACGTTCCTCCATACTTGCTGCCAGTCTCAAGGCCTCTGGCTCATTCGACGATTATACTAGCAATCCCGGCTCAGCTGTCGAGCAACTGAGACGCAATCCTTCTATCGCTTCCTCTATCGTTTCCACAAATAACGCTGCACGTCACGGTGGCTATTCCCCCGGTGGATACGTCCTTTCTCCAACTCACTCCTTTACTGGACGCCGTAGATCAGGGTCCAAGAATTCGGCTGGCCGACCAGACTTTGACCTTGACTCGGTCTTATCACGACACGGCCCTGGCAAAGCATCCGTTAGAAGCGTTCGCTCTACAAAAGTTTCGCTCGCCGAGATTTCAGAATCTGAACCTATCGCATTGACACAAAAGGTTCTCGACATGGCCGACAAGACTCCTCCCAAGAATCCCGAGAGTGAATCTCTATTGCCAGACGAGCTTCGTGATGCCAATATGCCACCTACCGATGTTTTCCAAAATATGATGGGGCACGACGATTTCCTCGAGTCCAAAGACGAGCAACCACACGCCAATGCAGACACTGGCCTTCTCGCCGATCAAGAATCCCGAGATCCTAAACGACCCGGAAGTTCACACTCAGATACAACATTCCAGCAATGTCAGGATGCATTTGGTGATTTCGATGGTGTTCATTGGGTGCCTGAGCAGGACGATCCCTACTCTCTTCCCGACGACCTTGAGCCCCAATCTCGACCTCCCCAGCGACAGATGCCTTCTGCAGCCGCAGCTCGGCCGCAGTCCTACATGGATCCCGAGTCTGGCCAACAAATGCTCTATTACCCGGCTCGTGTGCCTGCCATGATTAACCTGCCTCCCAAGCTGTCCAACAAGCCCAAGGCTAGCGAAAGAAACAAGCGACGTTCCCAAGTGATGAGTGCCATGCTTGAGGGTAACAGGCAATCCCGAATGCTAGATGTAGATGACAAGGCTCCAGAGCGAGATACCACCAGAGACTCTTGGCTGCCTGATCCTCTTGCTGGCCACCGAGAGTCATTTGCTGCGTTATCATCCGACGGGCTTGGGGGTCTTGATCAAGAACCAGATAAGGCTCGATCTGTACACTCGGACCGAGATGGCGCTCCTGGAATGCCACACGAAACCAACCCTAATGCGTCGGTTGAGACATTGAGGCGCCCTCAACGATTATCTGGGAATGATCTTGATAAGCGAAAGTCGAGAATGTCCAACCTGCCACCGCAGTTGAGGGCAAGTGCTTTCTTTGATCTGCCCTCTACAACGCAGCCAGATATCGAGGTCAAGGATGGATCGGCAATGGCCACCCTCGAGAGCATCCTCGATGCATCTGCAAATGCCCCAGTCAGTGCATTCACCGACCATGAACGTGCTGGCAAACTTGGAAAGGAAGTGTACGGCAAAGAAAAGAAGCGGGCTTCAGTCGCTGCGTCTACTGTCCTTCAACCAGAATCTGACAAGAAACATGGCAGAAAACGTTCTTCTTTCATGTGGCTTGGCAAACGCCAAAGCCATGGTAGTGATGATGGTAATCACAAAGCAACTCAGTCAGAGTCCGGGCTAGGACCCGTCAATGCCGATACCAGCGCGACTGAGAATGAAGGCCTGGCTCGCAGTGTCGATGACCGCAGCGACGACGATAGTGACGACGAGCAAAGGGCAGCCAAGGAAGAGGCGGAAGACTTATCTGATGAAGATGGCTATCAAGGTCCTCCGACAACACTGTTGGCGGAACTGCAGTTGCGTAAACAGCAACAGAAGCAGCGTACTCAACGAACATTTCCTGGAGGTATGCATGCGACATTGCTGGAGATGGACGCTGTTGCCGAGACCCAGCGAAAGACAAGAAACAACAAACGCATCAACCTGGCTTGGGAAGATGGTGAGGCACGTCCCATTGACGAAGACTCTGACGATGAGGATGTGCCCTTGGCTGTTATTGCAGCAAGAAACCAGGGTGCAAACAACATGATGGATCTTCAACGTCCCATAGGCTTGATGGAGCGCCGTGAGATAGAAGAGAACGAACCTCTAAGTCACCGCAGAGCACGTTTGCAGGGCCAGGATCCGCGATCCCTTGTCATTACCAACAAGCCGAGCATAAATAACCTCAGTGCTAGTCATCTTCCGCAAACACCTCACTCTGCACACCAATCCGTTGCACAGCTCTCGGTGCAGAACCCATCTACTGAACCAGATGATGACTTCGAAGGGGAGACCCTTGCCGATAGGAAACGGCGTCTAGCCGCCAAAGAAGAAGCAGAAAACCTACTACCCAAGGCTCGACCTGTCAGCGGTGCCTTTTCCGTAGAGCTTCTCAATCAGTTCGAGGACCCTGAAGAGAAGAAGAAAAAGGAGGAAGCTGCGAAGCCCAAGACGGGCGAGGAAGAAACCCTGGGTCAGCGTCGTCGCCGTCTGCAGGCTGAGCGAGAAGCTCGTGAACGGGAAATGAGCTTCAACCAGTTAAATGCAAGTGCTGAAGACCCAGAGGGGCCAATACCCGGAATCGGTGGGCGAATGCACAACATGTCGGATGTGCTCTCTGCGCATCCTAAGAGAGAAGTCAGTCGTGCTCAGGAGGATCGTGCTCGTGCGGAACACGAGAGGAGGCTGGCGAGAGAACGCGATGCCAAGATGGCGGCTTATCGAAGCCAGATGCCACAGACTCTCGGTGGACCGAGCAATGCTCAATCTGGTGGTTATCGAGGAGGTACCTTCAACAACGGTCTTGGTGGCCAGAATTCTCAAGCTGCCATGTCCTCTCCCGCTCTCCACACACAGGTGTTTAACCAACCAGCTCTCAACCACCGAAAGAGCGCTGTCTTCAGCACCTACGGAGCCCCGATGCAGCAAGGTCCGATGAATAACATGGGTGCATATAACGGCATGAACGCCATGAGTCCTTACGGCGCCGGCGCCATGAGCGTCTACGGCGGAGGCATGTTGCAGCCTGGCATGCAAATGCCTGGACAAGGCGGTTCGACCAACAGAATCGAGCAGTGGCGTCAGGGCGTCCTCCCATGAGGAGGTCAATGGCGAACTTGGCTCTATTACAAGATGTGCGATTGAGCGAGTTACCTGATGATTCGACTCATTCAACTGCACATCCATTGTACTTTTTCCAAGAAAGGAACCAAACATACAAGGGGGGGATCTTCTAAAGCGCATGGTTATCAACATTGATGTTGTTGGGTGTCTCGAATAGAAATCACAAATGGTGGAACAAGGCGCTTCATTTTTTCTTAAGCATGGCACCTAGCATGGCATGGCGCTGGATACTAAAGCTGCTGGATGGATACAGCTAAACTTTTTGTTGTACAAAGGATAATTTCTACTCGTTTTTAATCTGTATTTTTTTCAACCTAACATGTAGTTTTAGACAACATGATGATGACATGACCAAACTACACTTGAGATTAAGAGCATAGTGATTTAGTCGTCGAGTATGGGGAGGTATCAACTCGTCGTATTGCCAAACATACCTAGATACAGAAAAATTAAAACAACCCAAAAGTCTACATGACCAACGCCAGTATGATAACAAGCCGTTTTCCCCTCCCCCTTCACCTGCTTTTTGTATCCCTTTACCTCCGCTTGCCAAAGCTAGCAGCCGTCTTCTGTAGTTTAGATGGCGGTGCAGCCGCAGCTTCAACGTCGCTCTCTTCATCCTCGCCCATAGACTCGTCTACATCGTCATGGTTGACCTCGTCTTCATCGAGAGACTCCTCAGCATCGCTGTCGTCTTCTTCGCCGGCTGAGATATCCTCCTCGTCATCAGAGTCGCCAACAAAGCCGTTGGTGATAGGGACGTCTGCGTCGTCGTCAGAGTCGTCAAATTCAGTGTCTAGACCGCGCCGTCGGCCAGGTGTGCGCGCAGCTTCGTCTTCGTCCTCGACCCAGATGACGTCCTCGTCTTCGTCAGACTCTGAGTCCGAGTTGTCGCCCGTGTGGAGGCCTGCGCCGCGAGACATTTTGCGACGGATATCCATCTGGCCCTCAAGCATGTCGAGCTTGCCCTTGAGAGCCAGAAGACTGGACAGACCCTTTGCGCGCTCGGCGAGAACCTTTTGCAGACCGCTGAGGTTGTGGATGACCTTTGGCTGCGAAGCCAGAGCGCCGCCGTGAGCGACGAGCGTCCACTGGACCCAGGTCATGAGGTTACCAGCACGGCCAGGACGGCGGTACAGGCGAGCAGCGAGCTTGGTGAGGAGAATGCCGGCGAGGGCGCTGTCGAGGCGCTCGATGGTGTTGCGGATGGTGGGGAGGTCGGTGGTGTGTAGACACGACTCGAGAAGGTCTGTGTCGTCGGTGCGGAGGGCCTGCGAGAGGACGGTGGTAAGAGACTGGTGCGTCGGGGGCGCAATGGCGTTTTGCGTAGGCTGAGCGACGGCGTTGTTCAGAGCAGAGGGAACGTCGATGATGTCGTTCTCAGCGCGGAGTAGCTCTCCAAACGAGGGCGATGTAGGCTCTGCGTCGGAATCTTCGTCATTGGACTGGCCATTGATCTTTGCTTTAGCAGCCTTGGGCTGCGCAACAGCTGTTTCCTTGGCGGGCTGCTGCTCCTCGGGGCTCTCAGCATCGGAAAGGTCTTCGTCGCTGTCGGCGTCGGACGAGATCTCAATGGTCTCAACCTGGGAGGACTGGAGGGCGTCGGGGCCAGAAATAGAGGCCTTAGACTCGTCGATGGTGGCTCTATTGGGGATTCTAGCGCTAGTTCGAGAGACGGGAGCGGCCAGCTTGACCGGCGCTTTGCGTTTTGTTGACATGGTGGTTGATGTGAAGGTTGAAGCGTCGCAGAGATATCAGAGTCGCGTGCGATGGCCAATGATAGAAATCAAAGACTGATGAGTTTTCGAAGCAGGTCGATAACTTGACTATTGCCCCTATCGTATCGTAACTGCTTGTTTGAAATGGATAAAGTGAATATCTTGGACGTTATCTTGAAAAAACTGACCAAGTCGTCTTTCGTCTCAGGTGAAGGAACTTTTTTTCTGGCCCTCGAGGCTTGGCGACCAGTGATTTTCCCCACAGCAGCGCGATAAGAACTTTTTTGTCATCAGTCACATGGAGATAGACTGTGCCACAAATGATGAGTCGCGTGTGGCACAGGCAGCCTATCTAGCCACCTTCTAAGAGCAGACAACCGTTGCAGTGAATGAATGATTGGCCAAACACTTGCTGCGGCGTTTGAAAGAGGCGTTTATTAACAGTGATTGGCTTTTCTAAATGAGATGGAGTTTAATTGGAGGATGTATATAGAGTGGAATCTGCACCAAGCTGCAATTGGCCGTTCTCGAGAAAGGATCAATTTGTCGTCCGTCACCTTCTAGGATATGCTATGATGCGGCAGAAACAAACAGATCTTCACATAAACAAGCTGCAGTTAGCCAGAAACACGGATCTTGGGTATGACAATTTAGAAATCCGATGTGATTGCCCGACAATCATTGTTTGCAACGGGAGTGCACGGTCACCTGATCCATTTCCATCCCCTTCCCTCGAGGGTGGACCCTTCGCTCGTTCCATCATATATACATCGATATAACGATAATCAGTTCTAATTAGCTATAGTGTCTTGTTGCATTCCGGCCTTGTCGTCACACAGGACTTGAGACGCGTCGCGTGAAAGTGTAAGAGAAATTGTCGCAAGTTAATGTATGCCTCCAGAGCATGTTGTTAGAATAAACGCAAGGTTTCTTATCTACTATCTTTCTTTCGTCATTATTAATTATGGTTTCTGCGGGACTAAAAATTTTCTTCCATTCCTTTCGAAAAAGACGTTATCAATTCAATTAACGTTGAAAATGCTGGCTTGACCGGATTATCGTGTAAGACGAAGGACTCGGGAAACGGAGGCATTCCGGGACCGTTTCTAATCTCCTCGTGCCTACTCAGCACCTTCCCAATCAGAGTACACCTAGAAACTCTCATTAGCCACACTTTACTTTGCAAACTCTGGGTGAAATAAGCTCAGATATACATAGATCTTTCTTAAACTACATATATAAGAGGTAGGTACTTATAAAAAAGGTTCCTACAATTTATATCTCCTATAAATACCATATTTTTTCCCACAATCCCTCCTCTAAATAACTTCTCTCGGAATTTCCCAACCGCACAATTTGATTCCCCTGGCAAGTTAAAGAAGCCACACAATCACCCCCAGCCACCCACTAGCGATCACAATGTGCTCTTACCTGGCCCGTGCGCACTGCTCCTTTTCATTCAAAACCCGGCCAACTGAATTTTTTCCTGGCCCAGGTTACCCTCGCCCCGGTAACGACAAGTCGACGGCTCACCGGAGTTTGCCTTCTTCTCTCAATAAATACCACCGCGCCTCCGACCGGCCAAAATTCATTGACGTGCACGCGCTTTTCCCTCAGAGGCTCCCCGATCCCTTTAAATCGAACCCCCCCGGCTGCTCTACCCCCCTCCTTCTTCCGGTTCCCGGCCTGCTCCAGCAGCAGTAGCAAAGAAGAAACTGCCTCTGCTCAAATTCTGGCCAGTCACAAAAGCTCATGCTCTTGGCGACCACCTTGCACCTTTTACGGCAAAGCACAAAAAGCACCTTCTGCGCCCGATCACGATAAGAGCTCCTTCCAGTTCTTATTGTTCTCGAAGCCGGCGATCACCAAAAAGTGACCTCAACTATCTACACTTGCTGTTCATAATCAATAATAAGTTTATTGCGCTCACGGAATATTCACCTTTTTTTTTCCCGCGTCGCAAAAAACTCTTTTCTATTTTTGATTATTTGTTCTTTTTTTTTTTTCCTTCTTTGCATTCACTTTTTATCCCCTCGTATTGTCGCAAACTCTCTTCTCGACATCGCGACATAGAGTTTCTCTTGTCAGCGTCATTACTCCAGCCTGACTCCTCTTTTCCCACCTTCACCTTCACCTACCTCGCTCTTGCCTTGCGGCTCGGGTTACGACAACAGCCTGGTATCTTCTTTCAGTTACCTCCTGCCTAGGTACCTTTTTGTCATCAGGTAGGCTGCCAAAAATCAGCAAAGACAACTGGCGCATATAACTTCGCGACTCCCCGCCTTTTTCTCTTGGTTCGCACTCTGCGCGACGCGACTCCATTCCAAGGTCTCCACACCAGCCATTTTCTATCGCGCATCAACATCGTCACGTCGCATCAAAACTCAATTCGCTCTTATCGACGTACTCTGACTCTGTCACCTTTGCATCGCTATTTCATGTCGCGACGAGCCAACTAAACTAGCCTTATATTGACGCGCTTTTATCGCGACCGGCCATTATGGCTTCGCCAACTCCCGATGCCCCTGCTCCTGATCCCAAGTCGCGCGATTCTTCGGCAGAAAAGGAGCAAAAGTCCGAACTCAATGGGTAAGTTGCCCCTCAACCCGGTGACGCACGCGTTGCTGCCTACACCATTGCGTATCCGGAAGTCGCGATGTATTGCACACGCGCATGCTCCCTTTCTCAGCACACGCTGACATTTGTATCATTAGGCACGCGACACCTCAAGAGTCAAAGGATGCCGTAGAATCTGCACCGGTAAATGGGAACGAAAAGACAGACGATCATCCAGTCGAGAACGGTGTCAGTAAAGACGTCGAGATGGCACAAGATGTCGATGAAAACAATCCTGCGGCAGATTTACCAGGAAAGGAGGATGAAGGCGCTAACCGAGATCAGAAACCTGAGGGCGATGATCAGGCGAAGGAAACACAAGACTCGAAGCCCACGGAGGATCGGCCAGCTATTGCCTCGGAAGATGTAGTCATGGCAGATGCTGCCCCTGCAGACCCTAAACCCGAGGACAAGCCCACGCAGGAGCAGCCAGCTGAAGAGACGTCCGAGAATGCATCCAAAGATGTCGAAATGTCAGAGAAGCCCTCCGACGCCCCTGACAAGGTCAACGGAACAGACGACAAGGCACCGACGTCGCCCAACGATACCGCACCTCCTAGCTCTGATGCCGACCTGCAACCTGCTAGTCTGTCTCAGCTGGCTATTGAATCCAACGACGCGGATTCTACCGCCCCGAAACCTTCCACCGAAGTATTCATGCAGGATGCGCCCGCTGTTGACACTCCTGTCACCTCAAAGGTCGCGCGTGAACGTGAGGATGACGCCATGGATGAGCCTGCACCCAAACGAGCCAAAACGGAGCCCAAATCTGAAGAGCCTGAGCCAAAGTCCGAGGAATCCGCCGGCGATACGTCCACCGTTGTCCCCAAGTCTGAACCAGCCCCTGATGAGCCTGCTCCCGAGCAGGAAGCCTCGCGTTTCTCCGGTCTGGACCGATGGAACGATTCTGATTTCAAGAATCAGACACTCACTCCTTATCAACGCCGCGAGTTTCGCAAGGTGCTGGGACGGGTGAAGAAGACCAAGTCAGGTGGACCGTTCAAAGATTCCGTCGCCAAGCTTTGGCCTGCGCTTGCTGAGAGCTATCTCGCTAAAATCGAGAAGCCGACAGACCTTTCCGAGATTGACCGAACCTTGCGCGATGCCAACGGCGTTTATGTTACCGTTGGTGATTTCCAGTCTGATCTCCTCCTCATGTACAACAATACCCGTCATTTCAATGGCACCCTGCACGAGGTAACGCAGCATGCGTTCAATGCCATCCGGGGTATCTGGGAAGACGTGATTCACATCCCTCAGGAGGAGGCGGTCAAGCCTAAGCCTGCCCCCAAGCCCAAGCCTCCCCGCGAGTCTCGCATCGGCTCTCTTGGTGATTCGGTTGTTCGTAAGCCATCTGTTGGGCCTGGAACTAGTCCTGCTGCTGAGAGCGTCTCGTCAAAGCCACGGCATGGGTCTCAAGAAGCCAATTCCGCGGCAGCCGAACTACGCCGTGCATCAAATGCCACTGAAGTCGATCGACCGAAGCGGACTGTCCGTGCTCCCAAGTCCAAGGATATCGACTACACGGCCAAATCTTCGCGAAAGAAGCTCAAGCCTGAGTTGCAATTCTCCGAAGAGGTCCTCAATGACATGATGCACCCCAAGAATCAAGCCCTCAATTCGTGGTTCCTGGATCCCGTCGATGCTGAAGGTCTAAACATTCCCCATTACTATTCCATCATCAAGAAGCCTATGGATCTTGGCAAGGTGTCCCGTATGCTGAAGAGTGGTGAAATTACCAACATCAAGGACTTCGATAAGAACGTACGGTTGATCTTCGCCAACTGTTATACCTTCAACGGCACTGTAGACCAAGGGAACGCGGTGTCGTATGTAGCTTCGCAGCTGGAAGGTTACTACAACAACCTGATGAAGGAAAAAGACGCTTGGCTAGCAAAGCATGCCAAGGCAAACGCCCCCGCTGCCTCCCACGGTAGTGACGATGAGGAGGATGAGGATGAAGAGGCTGATGGCGAAGAAAGTGCGGCTGCTACTGGTGCCGATCCCTCCAAGGAGGTCCGGGAATTGGAAGCCAAGCTGCGGGAGGAGAGTGAGAAGCTCACTGACCTTTTTGCTGCCGACTCTCCCAACCAGAGCATGATTGACATCCAGCAAACCATTGTCAAGGTCGTACAAGAAAGCCTTCTCAAGGCGAAGCAGAACCTCAGCCAGTACCGAAGCAAGCATGACAAGCCTGCCAAGAAGGCAAGCAAGCCTAGCAAACCCAAGCCGAGTAGCTCTGCTCCGCGCAAGCCTACTGGGAACACAACGAACCCGAAGAAGTCTGGCGGTAGCAAGAAGGCAGGCACCAAGAAGACGCTCACAGCCGCAGACAAAGATGCGATAGCCACGGCCATCAATGATCTTGAAGGCAGCCAGCTCGATCGTGCCATCGACATTATCAAACGAGACACGGGCCAGAACGTAAGTAGCATGTTGATTTGTAGCGTGCTTGTTCCATAACTGACATGTCTGTAGGAGAACACCGATGGAGAGCTGGAGCTGGATATCGACCAGCTCAGCACCGAGGCTCTTCTCAAGCTTTGGGAGCTGTGCAAGAAGGTGCTGCCTGGGTTCGGTAAGGACGCTAACGCGGGGGCATCTTCGCCAGAAACAACTCGAACCGCAGCTCCTAAGCAGTCCAAGGCGTCGTCGACGGCGGCAAAGCCAAAAAAGAATAAACCCATGAGTGCACGTGAGCAGGAGGAGCGCATCGCGCAGCTTCGTGGCCTTCGCGACCTGTACAGGCCAGGCCAGGAGCCTGGAGATGCTCAGCCCGTGCTACAGGCCCCTACCCCCACCGCCGAGTCCAGCGATGAGTCGGATTCGGAGGAGGAGTAGACGTAACGTGGAATCGACAGATGGATTGTATGAGTTGTATGACTTTTTAGGGGTTTGGTTGCTGAGTCAAGCTGAAAAGCTGAACCGAACAAGAGAGAGCATGAACCACCATTATACCCAGCCGCATGGCTACTCTAGGTGCCATGCTCGCTCAAAGCAGTAACGTGGTGTGCTCGACTTACATCCGACCTGAGCATGCCGCCTCGAATGAGGCACCAATGAACATAGCGTGATGAGGTAGAGCCGCGTCGCCCTGATAACCATGGGGCAAACAATATTTTTGGGGGAAATAGGTCATCGGTATTGCGCAGACAGTTGTGGCGCTAGAGGGAATGGCCTTCTGACGTTGGGGCCTTTGGGAGAAAGTATCGAGGTAGTTTGATGAGGGTTGACGGCGAAGGCGAGGCAGTTTCGAGGAAATACCCAAGAGGTTGAGGAAAGATGATGACAGATCATTGCTTGGTAATATCCGCGAAGAAGTTCAATAGCAGCGGCATGCTTATGTAGTATGTGAAACAAATGTTGATCCCCACTTGGGCCGTTTCGTATGCAAAGTGATGTGTTTTGTAAGATGTCGTAAAGGTCTCTTGCCCTGGATGTCGGCCGAGTGCGTAGCCGTACGTAGGTCAATATTCCTTGTCGTCACACGCGTTGTCGTAGCTAACCTGTCGTGTTGTGCTATGCTGTAGAGGTAGAGAAGAAGTCTTTGAAAATGCGGTGCAATTCTGGTGCAACGGCAACCATGGCGAGAAAAGATGTGAAGAAAAGCACAGAGGGAGTTGAGCCCAGTGACTTGACGTGTCTTGCAGCAAAGTGGGAAAAGTATATTCGGACGACGTGCATGAATATAAACTCAGTCTTTGAGCGTGTCGGCGCGAAGAAGCGTGTATGTCGGTCTTTTGATGTGAGGTATCGCCAAATGAAGCGAGATTTTGCGTATCGATTATACTGTGCTTGATGGAGACCAGGATGAAGATGTCTGGTCTAGGAGAGAGTGAAAAGAGGTGAGATGGAGTGAATCAAAGTCTCTGATTTGAAAAGAGTGATGTTGATGGTGAGTTGATGGCCATATGATAAGACCATGATAAAGGTCCACGATTTTGGTAGAGAAGATGAGGTGTTAGGGAAGATGTTGAAAAGCGACAAATTGAAACAACATTCTGATGATCTCGTCCTTGCGATGATCATCATGAAAAGAAAGGTATCAAGTTATATCGACGATTCCTTTGCTTCGACGAGCGTGAAGAAGAGGATCTGATCTGGCAAGGCGGGGTTGACGCTGAAGTGGTCAGCAGACAAAGAGGAGCAGAGCAATACGTACCTCTAGACATGGACGACACCAACTTGATGCATCCTATGCCTAGTATCTGAGGAGGAGTTAGTGATTCAGAGAGTCTGTAGATCTGGTCTAAAAAAGATTCAAGTTGATTGTCTGTGAGTAAAAAAAGAACAAAAAATGATCTGCTGGGATTTTTCTTTGCGGGTTGTGAAATTTGGGGGGCTGACGGGGGGAGAAAACGTTTGGAGAAGGAACCTCGCCTCGCCAAAGGTACAGTACCTTACGGAGGGAGGACATGGCCTTGGGGGGGGTTGGTTACCCTGTACAAGACCTTGGTTGGAGAGTTGGTGGCCTGCTTTCTTTTCTGATATTTCCATAGATATTCTTTAGAGAAATTATGTACAAGTCTTTTGAGTTCTGAACTTTTTCCTTTGGGTTAAATGTGTTATCGGGATTATATCAATGTCAAGTCTGTCAAATGACACAATGACACCTCGTGATGGTTCCGTCTTACTGTGACACTATCTGTAAGCAAGCAGAAGAGCTGACGAGGACCACAACACCAGGTGCAAGACAATTATAGCATGAAGCAAAGAAATTTTAACGAAATCATACAGCCATGTGCTAAGTATGACCAATTAAAAAGATAAGGTCTACACAAAAACCAGCAGTACTTCTAATCGTATCCGTGTTGCCAGAACCAACATGTATCCAGCCTCAACGATTGTGATTCCATCGCAAACATAGCCATCTATACTATCATAACTACAGCCCATCCGACTCCATAGGCACAGGAATATCCCTCCTCAATCTCTTGCAAATTTCTCCAAAGTCACCCTCATTCTCTGCCGTGATATATCCCCTTCTTACCAAGAAATCAATCATGACCGGACACACATTCGGCTTAAACTCACCATCCAACATCCTCCTTACCACTTCGCCACATTCCATCAGCACAAAGTCCTCTACCTCGTCGTCTCCCGGCCTAGGCACCACATCTTTCGGCATCTCTAGGTCAAACACGTATATAATATCCGAGTGGAACAGCTTCGAGCGCTCATTGATGTTCGCCAGCGTAACTGCCCCCGCGGCTTCGACACGCGATGAGACTAGATCAGGTGGAAGACAGGCTTCTTCGGTTGACTCAGCTTGGATACATGCGAGAGGCGAGTCACTCGCTTTCACACCTCCAGCGACGGTGCTGTCGAGAAGACCGGGATAGCTAAAGAGGTGTCTACTCCTCCGAGCAACCCAAATCGAAATCTCCCCATCATCACCCCTCACATAACCCGTAAGATGCGCACCGCGCGTCGCAATACCAAAAAGCGGCGCAGCAAAGCGCTCAACCTGGACGAAGCTCCTAGCACCGACTATCCGAAAGTACTCGCTGTGCTCCTTGTGCAGAATGGGAAAAAGGTCGTCGTCAATGGCCTTGTCGACAGCTTCTTGAAACGCAGAGTTTGCGTGCTCAGTGAGTGTTGAGCCCGAGGGTGGTTCGCACAGGGTGACGGTGCGGTCGGAGTGGTCGATGGTGAAGGTTGAAGGCCATGGCATGAGGGAGACGGTATCGGGGAGGATGAAGCCATGGGGACGAGGGTCTGGGGCGAGGAAGAGACGGTAGTAGGGGGCGTAGTTTGATTCGAAGTTTAAGGGGACACTGGATATATCAGACAGTTGTAGGTAGATGTATGTTGATGGTGACTTACTTGTCAATGTCGGTGATGAGATCGAGCAGTTTGCGGGGCTGTGATGAAGTTGCCATGACTGCGAAACCGGCCTGGAGATAGCTAAGAAGAGCAACACAAAGCTTCTTGATGTAGAGATGTTGACCCAGTATTTGTTGAGCAGAAATTGTGGTTGCACAGAGGAAGTTGGGATAAGACCAGTTCAGAGTTCATAGGTTGAGCTGAGAGTGGGGATGTTGGATCCAAATCTGAAGTGGGATGGATGATCAATGTGAATAGATAGTTTACTTCCAAACCACATATGTCTCGTATGATTGGACTGCTATTATTTCAAGACTATATCATACGCATACATTTATTCTATCAAATGCTTCTATAGAGTCTAAAGCTCTAGTCTATGATCCCAATGAACCAGCAGAGGATTTCATCAACCACCTACTCCTCCTCCTCCTCTCCAAACAACTCCTCCATATCCATAGCCTCAAGTGTATTCTCAAGCACCCTTCTACATCTTGCCCTATAATCCAACACCAACTGCTGATTCCGCGTCAAATCTCCTCCACCCACAACCTCCACATCAGTCTCCAACAACCGCTCCAGCTCTTGCATAACCTTGTGCTGAATAATAGCCGCCGTCTGCTGCAAAAACATGCGTCCATCTTCGCTGACCTGTCCGCTGAAGAAAGCTTCTTTTCGAGCTTGTTCATCTTCGCCAGGAACGAGTTGTGGGTGTTGTATGGTAGGCGCAAGGGTACAGAAGATATCCCAGACCATGTCGTGCTGAACGTGCTGAAAGGCTCCGAGTACTGCTGTAGATTCACTCAGTTGGACGATCTGCTTGGATCGTGCGAGGAGAGAACTGGCGTGTCGAATGGGACGTAGAGAGATGTAATACTCCTCTGTAGCTTCACCCTCGGCAGCCTGACGTTTTCGCACATGGACATAGTCATTGTGCAGCTCCTCTGTCTCAGGGAGCATGAATCCATAACCCAGAAGCAGCTCAGCGTTAGTCTTCATACTGTAGTTGTTAAAGACCTGCTCGCCTGCCTGATAAGCTCTGTCGACCTTGAGACTGCAGTTGTTGTTATTCTCATCTCGCTCCCACCGTACCTCAGTCGTCATGTCATGGTTTCCCACGTCAAAGAGAGGCATCAGGATAGAGAAGTCATCTAGACTGACTCCTTCAGGAAGACGCTGCTGATCCTCAGGTTCAAGAACCAGACTCGGGCGGAAACTTCTGCTGGAGAATATGCTGTAAGCCCACTGATACAACTCCAGCGTGGACTTTCCAAGAAGCTCAGGCTCCCATCCTTCAGTTGCCAAGAGATCATGCGCCGTCTTGAACTCGCGTTTCACGTTGGCCTTTATGCTCGCAACGCCAACCTCAATATTCGTCCCCTCAAACAGTTCCGCATCGTCCTCAGGCCAGAACGGTGGCAGAGACCATGCATTGAGGTCATTAGGCTGGGGGAGAGCCTGGACATACGGCGCCCAGAAAGACTCTTCCCCCAATAGAAGATGCTTGACTAGGACAAAGCGACCAATGACGTGCGGTGGTGTTTTCGAAAGAAAGCCAGCAGGAAAAGGTTTAGGATCATCACGGCCAGGAAGTGTGTTTAAATATGAGAGAGTGAGAGACGAGGGGATGCTAACGATGGTATCAAAGGGTGATGTATTGGCTGTTGCGCGGAATGAGAGGCCCGTTTCAGGCAAGTGAGAGACTTGAACTGAGGGGTTGAGATGGGCGCCGTGAGATGTTGCCCACTCGACGAGCGCTGAAGCACGCTCAGAAGACATTGTGAATCGATGTGTAAAGAAGAGATTGAGAATAAAGGATGAGAATTATCAATGAGAGTTGGTCAATGGATGTTTGTGCCCCACATGGAAAAGTGGAAGGGCAAACCATCTTCAACTGACGTACATTGAAACATGTCAACAGCCAAGAATTAAGTAAAATAAAGAATCGGTCATCAAGTCTCATCAGAGTAATTACATACAACATATAACTTGTTTAAAGTAAGTGCTTCAATTAGCTATAATAGGAGATGCTGATGCAAGTTCTGCGTTGTATAAAACGCTACTATCTATGCCTTGTATATATATACCTGTCTATACTACACTCACCACTCTTATAAAGTCCTCTTCTTCCCCTTCCGAGTAACAACAACAGGATACGCCTCTCTCCCACTTCCCGCCATCTTAACAACCTTCCTACCCAACTTCAATGTCCTAATCTCAGGCAGAGCAGCCACCTCATCCGCCGCAAACCCATAAAACAACAGCATATTCTCCTCTACATCACCCGCAAGACTATCAATCGTAAGTCTCAGCTGCTCATTCATAAGAATCATGCTCGCATGTCGCGAGTGTCCATAGTACGCCTCGCCCGAGATCTTGACCTCTAGAATACTCACCCAGTCCTGGACTGCCTGGCGCGCCTTGTCGCGGATGCTGTGCCAGCAGGTGTTGGCGTTGATGGAGGGATATTGGATCCATGGGATTTGGAGCGCGATGAGTGAGTTGTTGTTTTGGTTGTCAAATGTTCTGTGCCAGCAGATGAAGTTGGGGTGGTCGGGATGGGGCCACTGGAAGTCAAACTGAGCGCTCATTTTAAAGAGTGTACTTGTCTTTTTGTGATTGTATATGATTCGATACTTGTCGATGATGAGACTTTGAGTATAGGTGTGACAATACCTTTATGTATAGCAGCAAGAGGACATTACGTCTGTGAGATGAATTGTTCAGTCATTGGGGCATCTTTGTCTTGAGAAACAATAGACAAAGACTGGGCTTGCAACGACATTGTATCCACTGGTTGCGTTTGTCTCTTTCATTAATATGAACTTATGTTCTCCAAATGAACAGAACACAAGCCAACTCGTGAACATCATCAAGCTCGAAAGTGAGCCCAAAATAGACTATTGACACAGAATGTCAATATTATAGGCTATTGTTGTTGTCGTGATCGATGCATCAAGTTGAGAAACTTATCTGGACCAAGAGGAAGTAGAGTCACTTTTATTGCCTGGCCCAGTGACACAAAAGCCAAGGCAGAGTATGATCAAGCTCAATGCAGCTAATAAATATATAGACAACTCTTCTCTATGGAGCATCATGTAACCCAAGACCCAATTCCCTCAGTGAAACTCTGCCTCAACCCTTCCATACCGCACTCCATCAACCTTGAGCTCAAATCCCAATCCCGCACTCTCAACTCTCATCTCAAGCGTAAAATCCAAATTATCAAACTCAACACCCCTCGTCGTCGTCAATCTTGTAAACAGACTCCTCGGCACAGCGTTCAGATCCGTCGTCAAAGTACACACGTGGATCAAATCCCGCGTGTACGCAACGGGCGGTTCATCTGCATCGCATGCTATCAAATCGTCTGTGACGATGAGGGATTGGCCTGGGCGGAAGTTGCGCGTGTAATGGAATGCAATTGGAGCAAGCGGTGATAGAGCCTCGCCCTAGAAATTTGTTAGCAGATGAAGATGACTGAAGAACAGGAAGCTCACCTTGGCAATGTGCCATTGCATCCGGTCAGATACCATCCATCGCTCCCACAGAGGAGACCAGTACCTCTCGCTAACCGAATGCTTGTCCTCATCATACACAGTAGCATACGACGTTCCATAGTGCATTCTCGACTTGCGAGAAATAACCATGTTACCTTCCAGCCCTCGCAGAACAGCACCCCGTACAACCGCCGTCCAAGCATACACAGGCTGCATCACCTCAATAGACCCCGGCTCCTGCGTAGCGTTGGCATTGGCAAGCGTTGGTCTCTCGCTGTAAGGCGGAGGAGCAGCGCTCGTAAAGTGAGACTTGAGACGACGATAGAGATAATCGCTCTGACCGAAACCTCCTACTAGCACAATACCACTGACGATGCCGCCCTTAGATCGAAGACCGCTGACTTGGCCTTGAACAAGGTCGCAGACCTCTTTTACCACAGGCTCAAAGATATCCTTGACCTGCTCTGCCGTCATGACCAAGAAGCCCGAGTCCAGCCCAGCTTCTTCATCGTCGGGAAGACCAGGAAAACTTGAAAGGTTAGCATGATAAATAGCAAGTTGTGGTAGTTTACTTACGGAACATTGACTTCCTGGTGCTCATCCTCGTTAAAATTCCGTTTCACGAATTCTTCAAAGTATCGAAGACCCATTTGCCACGTCTTGCCCTTCTTTGTCTTCATCTCATCAAAGCGAGTCTTGCCAAGGCGGTTTCTGACATGCTCCTCGAACCGATAGTTCAAAAAGGCACTTCCGCATAGCCCTCCTGTTCCGACAGCAGATTCCTCGACTCTAAGAGGCTTGAGAGAGATGATTTTGTATGCGATGAGACTATCTCTCGTTAGTGTATGGCAAAACTCAATGCACTAGGCCAACTCACTCAACAGTACCACCTCCAGCATCGCAGACAATGAAATTGTCGCCCACGTTGAGATGATTTGGCTGAATCGCCTTGAGCGTATACACAGCCGCAGCTTCAGGCTCACTGATCATCTGAATCTCAGACCTCAGTCCCATCCCAGCTCTTTCCGCAGCCTGCAGCGTAGTATTCTTTGCCGCATCACTCCAAACAGCCGGGCACGTCAAGACAAACTCAACCTTTGTCGAAGCCATAAAAGACTCACCGTACCGACGCGTCAGCGTGTCCATGGTGTGCTTGTAAATCTGCGTTAGATAATCGCTCACAGCGTCGACCACATTCTTGTTGAATCGCTTCAGTTGCGCCGCCGTGTCGAGCGGGCTGACATAGAAAGGAAGCTTCTGCGAACGGTCGAGAAAGAGCTTGATGCAGCGCAAACGAGACTCTTCGGGCTTGAACTGGAAGCCCCATTTCACCGTAGGATCAGTACCTTGGGGTGCATTAGGGGGAAAGTCATAGGCGATCTCAGTAGGGACCTTGTCCGAGGTGATGCCATTGCCGCCTGGCCATGTTTTGATGATTTCTATATCATCAGGGGTGGATGTATAGACAGCAGCGACGCTGTGAGTATTAGCATGGTATCCTGAGCTGAACATGGGTACTCAACTTACCCTGAGAATGTAGTGCCAAAATCAACACCCACGATCAACCGATCATTCAAAGGCGGCTGCTCCCTCACCAATTCCCTAACAGGCCCATTGATAGCCTCCGTCGAGCTTGGCGGTGTATAGCTGTTGAAGTAATTATTGCGACTCTCGCGATTGCGCTGACTGCTGGTGCTAGGTCGCATTGGCAAATTGAGACTCATGGTGGGCAGCTCAACGATGAAAATTCTCAGAAAATTATAATTTCTCAGTTGTCGTCCATCAATTAAGCCGTTACCATCGTCCTGCGGCCAATACCGTTTTACCCCTCCCCCGCGATGGCAAACCGTTTAGCGGGATGATGATGCTGTGGTGGGAGATTTGAAAAAGGTGACCCAGATGGAAGAATTGAGTTGACCCCAATGGAAGTTCTGCTGAGGTTTAGATGGCGGAATAAAATATCAACAAGAGTTTGTTAAAAGGTTCACGTCGTCTCACAGAGTCTAGCTTGTCAGACCCATCACCAGATTGTCGTTGAGTGTGAAACGTCTATCGTTACGCTTCTTGACTAAGAAAAGTCGTAAACGATTCCGAGGGAGATTGTGACACGTCTTAAGAATACTCAAAGTCGTCTCCGTTTCGTAATAGTCGCCGTTTGTCGTCAGTTTCTCCTTGGCTTACCAGGATGGCTGAGTGCTGCCTAAGGTAAGCGTCGTGAAGTTGCTTTAGCCACTATACACGTGACCATGGATGGATTGAGAGCTTCATCTCACCAACTCCATGAAAGCCTTGTTAGGCTGAATCGTTGGCACATAGGTATCTGTCGCTAGTAACATAATGACATTCATTCATCTGCAACTCGACAAGCTTATCATCGTTCCATTGAGGGTAGCCGATAATGATACCTTGGCGGCAAACTACGTAAAAGTTCATAGACTAAGATAATCACTTGTGTATGACAGATTGTGCAAACATAAATATGTACACAATAAATACAGCTATTAATTTCCACATCACGCAACTTCATTTCCCTACCTAATTACCCCCCGCTTTCAACAGTTGCTGCCTCATTATTGTGACCTCATTTGTCAGGGAGGCAGAAACTACCATCGAGTTACCAGCATTCTTCATCTAGAACCACCCAAGCAAAATACCCATCACTCTTCAGATCTATGAATGAGACAAGCTAGAGAATATCACACATCACATGCACAATGAAACAGTAGTTGTTTGCGATTTTGTTGGATTAACCCCATCACCACCTTGACATTCCTCCTCTTGTTACCGGGGCGTCAATAATTATATACTCTTATCATCAAAGTGCAAACTCTTTCATTCGGCATCCTGGCCTGAAGAAACTCCCATCTAACTGGTTGACAGTTTCCTGTTTGTATTGACGGAACAAAATGCCAATGAAATGCTCCCCGACTTTTTTCACATCCTCCAATAACCAAACCATGACTCTGGCCTCCACCAACACCTCGGAGGCGTCCCGTTTGACCCTTTTTGTGCATTCCACAAGCAAAGATATCCCAAAATATGACAAATAAAATGGCCGGTCATATTCAGCCCAAGCACCTCAGACTCCGTTCCACCCTTCTTATATATATAGAGAGACAAAGGAAAGAAATTGGTCCAATGATATGGTATTGCTTCAAGCAGATTGCTGCGGCTGCGCTCGCCTGTGTTGGTCTATAGGGGGTATTTGATACTCGTGGTATACGAAATGAAAAACAGCAAACGGTTTCGGAAAGAGAGATAGCGAAGAGTGAAGAGGTAATAATACTAATATGCACAGGGCGGCGTAAATGTTCCGCCGGGTATTTGCTGAAATGTCGAGCGTGCCGAATCGAAGGGGAATAAAGTATGTATAGTCAAGCCAAAATGCCCGAAAACTCAAGCAGAACCACCAATGTTGTAACAATGAACAAAAATCAGAAAAGGGTTGCTCGTTTCAACCCAACACCCAAACACCATGACTATGCGAGTCGATATCAAAAACTTTTCCGCGCCACTGGACGTAATCGTAACGGTTTATGCTTGGGCCTCGGCCTTTAAAATCGGTTGCCAGCAGCCCAAATGCTCGCCGCTGCGGATGCTGCCCACTCGCTCTCCTCATAAGGTGGCGTGGGCCACTTGTACTGGCCATCATTCTTCTTGTTGAGATTAAGAGGGGTAGGAGTAACGGCCTCGTGTCCGTCGGCAAAGAGAACTTGGTTGCCGCTGGCTGAGGGCGAGGGCGTAGGATATGGGTTCATCAACCCGATGTTGCTAGCCGATTGTCGAAGAGGCTTGCCAGAGTTCTGCTCCATACGCTTAATCGCGCGCTGAGTTGAAGTCAAAGCCTCATCCAGGAGCTCATCTTCCTCATCAGGCGCCTCATACTGATGTACACCATGGGTTGCCTGTGCCCGTCGCGTGCGGCTAGAAATAGGACCACCCCGAGCGGCGCCAATCAGGTTGTCGACTGATCTGGCTTGGTGTTGAGGCAACGAATGATGTCGCTTGAGGGTGCTGGTAGGCGAGATCTGGTGGGCGGGCGGAACGGGAGGATGCGAGTCGAGGTTGTTCTGGACATCCCGAAGGGCCTTGTCCAGAGATTCGTAGACCTCAGACTTGGGAACGGGGGCCTGTTGTTGCGGCTGGTCAATAGCCATTGACGACCGGTTGCTCGACCAAGGGCCGCATCCAGCCTGGGCCTCCAGGTCGTCGTCGTAGGCTGGGGAGACGGGGGTCTGGTGTCGTCCTGAGAATCGCCGTGCACGCTTTCGAAGGTGTGAAAAGAAGCTCTCCTTCTGTCCACTAGGGGGCGAGGCGAGGCCAGAATTCCCATTGAGGGCGCGTTCCGCTTGTTGCCGATGCATCTCGGTGTAGTTGTTTGTACTCGAAGCGACAGACAGCTGTCGGCCAAGCTTCTTGGTCTTCCCCTGGCCATGTCCATTAGCGTACGAGTCGTTGTAGGCGTTGTTGGCGCGGGCATTTACAGCATCAGGGATCGGCGAGATAGGCCGGGCCGTGGGAAGGATGGGCATTGGTGCCACGTTTGAAGGGCCGTTTGTCCAAGTGCTCCTTTTTCCGGGGGCTGGGCGTGGCTTCGGATTTGAAGTCACATCAGCAGCTGATGAAGCATGTACAGGTGCGGGTCGAGGAGCAGTGGCGTCCTTGGTCTGGGTTTGAACAGTAGCCAAATCGGAGCTCTCGGAGCGGCCAATAAGTGACTTTCGGAACCAAGACTGCTTAGTGGAAGTAGGGGTAGTGGAGGCTTCCTTGCTGCTTCGGCTGAGATCAGACTGCTTGCGACCAAGGATTCGGGAAGCAGAGGACTTGGGCCGCATAGGATCGACGGCGTCGATGAAGTATTCGTGGGCAAGAGCTTGTGAAGAGGTTGGGCGGTTCTTGGGATCCCACATCAGACACCAAGTAACAAATTGGCTCAAGGATGAAGGCCACTGGGGTGTTTGCAGGATTGTGTCCATGGCATGAGGAGCCATCTTAGGGAATGAGAAGCCCAGCTTGCCAGCGAGTCTGGTGCCATCACGCCAATCTCCTCCGCCAACACGGGCGCCCGACTTGTTGTACCAGTTACCTGGGCTACCCATAATTTCGCAGACCCTCCAAACTTGATCTACCTCGTTTCCACCAGGGAACAGCGGCTTCAATGTAGCAATCTCAACAGCCATGGCACCAACAGCCCAGATATCGACGGGGGCGGAGTATTCTCCCGCTCGCAGGAGAACTTCGGGGGCGCGGTACCATCTTGTGGAAACGTAGGTGGTGTAGGGGAGTTTGGAGTGGGTTTCTCTAGCAAGACCAAAGTCGGCGATCTTGACGGTGTATGTAGGAGGCGTGGAGGGAGGTGTTACAAGAGCTGAGTATCGTCGGAAAGTGTTGCCAGATTCAGTGTGGCCGGAGGTAGTGACGAGGATGTTTTCGGGCTTGATGTCGCGGTGAAAGAAGTGGTGGGAGTGGATGTGTTCGAGGCCCTGCATGATCTGAAAGAGAATGCTCTTAACGCTGGCGTTGTCAAGGCACTTGTGATCGCGAGCCTTCATCAACTGGTAGAGGTTACCCTCCATGTACTCCATGGCGATATGGAGCTTCTTGGTGAATGGGTCTAAAAAGATGTCGAGGGCGGGTACGAGATGGGGATGTTGGGGGAGGGTGCGAAGGAAGACGACTTCGCGGAGTTCGAGACATGGTGTTAGGGACTCGAAAGTCTTCTTCATTGTCTTGATAGCAACCTAAAAGAAGGTTACCGGAGCTGTCACACAAGAGGAGATATGTTGATTCACTTACCACTGTACCTCGGCGGGCAACGTTGGCACCAGCCGTCCGGACTCTACCCAGAACGACACTGCCAAAGCTGCCATCGCCAATCTCCTTCAATACTTCAAATCGATCCTCGAGGGAAAGCTGTTGACCAGATGCACCCCGATGGGTCAAATCATGTTGAACAGTCATATTGTCGGGCTGTGATGAGACACTCTATCTCGAGATGCAGTGTGACACGCGAAGAGTTGAAATCCTGGGGTAGGGTGTTATTCGACGGGTTTTCGACTTGACCAGCGCAGACAATGTACCTAATCCGAGCCAAGAACGATAAGCTCTATCAAAGAGCCAGATACCGATTTACCGGAGCATTCAGGTTGGTAAAGGCGATTTTAAAAATGACGATGAACGAGGGACGTGAGGGCGTATGCCAGCGAGTGCAATTGTATAGTACCTTGGGAGCTAGTGTACTGGTACTGATTGATTGATAAATGGATGGATGGATGGATCGTAGCGGGTGAGATGAGGGGGAGAGTAGTGGCGGTTGAGGTAACGAAGATGGATAATGGGAGGTCGAGAAAGAGGGATGTAAGTGTTGAGAATTATTCAAGACGACGATGAGAATAAACGTCAATCAAGGAGATGAGATCTCGCCGGAGGGTCCAGGTTCCAGAAGGGCAAAAGGAGTGACTGAAGTGAGGGTGATTGCAGAGTGGATAGGGTCGATATTAACGAAAAGGAGAGGGAAAGCTCTTGTCCAGGACCAGGGGGGGGAGTGGCTTGAACCTGCCGATCGGGGCAGTATCCTCAGGCCACTAGTGAGTATCAAGGTAAGGCAGAGAGAGGTAGCGGTAGCGGTAGCTGGTAAAAAAGAGGCCCCAGCGAATAGCTCCCGCTCTACTTTTAGTGTGATTAATGCGATGTTGAATAATGACTGGGGCCGTTAATCAACAATTGTCGGGATGATGGATATCAATATGCAGAAGGTGATTGTGTTTTGTTTATGCTTTCCCCTCGCAGTGAATGAAGAAGTTAAATGCAGGTGAGCAAAATAATAACGGCTGAATGAATGGGGTGAGTCTTGACGTGTAAAAAGCAGCGAGGGAGAGAATGGCAGGACGGACGAAGCACCGCACCGCACCTTGGGAAGCAAGCAAGTTCACCCCAGAAAAGCCCAAAAAGGACCCAGAAGCCCAGAGGGACCAGAGGCGTCGACAAGTGAGACGAGACGGGGGGCGTGGACTTGTCCTGGGCATCCGTCCGTCGACAGTGCAGTGGAGTGCAGCAGGGAATAGGGAAGCATGGAAAAGAAGCAATGGAGCCCGTCTGGGATCCAATGATGGGACCGGAGGTCGAGTCAATCTACCTGCGAGTCACAGGCGAAACCTTGCAGGAACCTGTACCACTGGCGAAAGGTGGCTGGGAAGAGTGTATCCATGTCACCGCACATGTCACTGTACGCTCAAGACATCCAATGCTCTGGAGCTGCCCACTTTCAGGTGCCCTGGTCGAAGAAATGGAAAACCCAGCCCAGCACGCACTTCGACTTCAGGCTCTGGCCGCCAAGATGGGGGTACGTACCCACGGTCCGGTCGGGACACTTACGCACCCCAGCCCTGAGACTCAGAAGAGTGAAGAGACTGGACGGAACCCGACAGCCAGCACAGTGGGAAGATGGCCCATGGCAGCGGAAGCACCTGAGCTGGCGGGGGAGCAGAAGTGCTGAAGACAAGCTGCTAATCAAGCCTTACAAACTTAGTTCGAGTTACGACATGTCGAGGTACTGATACTTTGCTTTTAGGCATTCCCATGCTTGAAGCCAAAGTACTGTACTCAAAG
Organism: Fusarium buharicum; assembly: GCA_014822075.1. Lineage (NCBI taxonomy): Eukaryota > Fungi > Ascomycota > Sordariomycetes > Hypocreales > Nectriaceae > Fusarium > Fusarium buharicum. Next base: position 44,712 of record JAATHB010000196.1, on the reverse strand, counting down.
ATCACGATGGTCTGATGCCCGCCAAGATAAGCATAACAAGCATGCCGTTCAACCTGCCCGACCAAAAGATGGACACGGGGAGAAGGGCACTCGGCAAAGAGATGATCAGATCGGAGGCTGAGAGGGCGCAAAGCTGCCATACGTGGGGAATTCCCAAGGAATTGGATGAAATCTCAATTGTCGTAGACAAGCACAAGCAAGAATGAAGACCAGGATACGATAGCAACGGCACCAGAGCCAGAAGGGTGTGCAAGGTTCTGGATATGGAGCAGTTGATGAGTCTCTAGGGAGCGGGAGGGTCAGAAGAGCACACCTAACGAGCTTTAGGGGTCAGAGGTCTATTTTCCGTGGTGTCGTGTGGCCCTCTCAACTCTGACGGGACTGGCTATCGGCTGGTATGGGCTAGATTGCTCGACATCGAAAAGTGGCAGACGACGAATGGAATGAGAGTGAAACAGATCACGGGAGGTTTAGTCCTTGAACTTGAGCCCATCCCAGATAAACAGGACATTCGCAACCTCGCTAACAATGAACGAGGTGAATTCAATGACAGAACAAATTGAGGGATCGAAACCATTCGAGTGAATGAATCCAAGAAACGGGCCAAGGGACCACCGGGGGAAAGCTCCCCTGGCCCCCTAGAAGCTTTCTGGGATTTTACCAACCCAAGAAAGACGCCGGCGATGACGGCGTCGCAGAGATCATTTGCCGACAGGGACCTTTTGGGGCAGCTGGGAAGCTGTCAATATGTACATACCTCTAGGTACCGCTGGCACGGGGAGCAGAGAGATGAACATCCTAGTGCCCAATCTCGCCAGCGCCAATAGGGCCCGCCTCTGTTTTTCCCATGTTTCGTTTTCTCTTTGGGGATGGCTCTCCGGGCTGCAAATTGTCGTAATTTGAGCCCAGAAGACGGCACTCTCCAACGTCGCCAGCCAGGGAGTAGGAGCACGATTGATAGGCTCATGGTAAGGGTCCGTCCGCAGGGTTTGGGGCGAGAGATGAGCAATCAATCTCAATCTGTCTTGTATCCCAGGACCACCACATTCATGCCGATGCCTCGAAAGGCGTCGAATAACAACAATAATAGTAGGTAATTACGGGTGAAATAATATTGGTATCACAATGCGACGATTCCCCGTATGCTTGTTGGTGAAGTTTAACTTTTGGGGGGCCAAGCAAATGGTGAAATTGGTATCTAATCCAATTCAACCCAATCCAATACAGTGCAATGCAAGTCGCGTATTTTGTGACAGACGCGTTCGCTCATTCACTACACGCGCTCGTTCTGCCGCCATCAGCTCAGCCTCGGCCAATCCCCATGGCCTCGCGCACGGCTTATTGGTCACAATCTATCGAGTGAATAGGTCGTTCAGACTGGTCTATTGTAGTACTAACTATACAGCTGCCTATCTATCGATAGTTCGTGAGAAAAATAACAGCTAATTACATAGATCCAAAGCTATGTCTTTTCACCAGCTCATGTGACCTGAATCAATGGAGCTCTGGCTCATTCTTGAGTGGCGCTCTATCAAATTCCGTACGAGCTTCCAAAAGGCCCCTTGATCATATCCTGTCTCGGGGTCGCATGAACTGGCTTCCGGGACTGTCCCTCATTCCCCCCAAACCTTAGGTTTACTTTCTTAGGGCCCTCGTGGGCTAGTTGGTACGTGCAGAGGCCGTCGCCCAGCGGCCGGGGGCCAGTAATCAAACAACCTGTCTAGCCTTGACGCTTTTCCTTTCCGTCGGGACGTGCCCTTGGAATCATGCTCCCAGGGGTTCGTTCTGAATAAGAAAAAGGGGGAGGGGGATATCGACGAGGGGCAACTGTTCGACGCCGTTGAAGTGACGAAACACTTGTAATCACAGTTCCAAGCTGTTTTGAAGGCGTGGTGATGGATTCGATGGGGACAAGGAATAGCTTCTTCCGAAACGTACGAACCCTTGTCACACACGTGTACAAATCCGTTGATAGTGTGAATTATGCAGCGCCATTCAGGGCACAATTAGGCATAAGACGCCACATTTAGTTTCTCGCCGTTGAGTGTTGAGTTGCCTTTCTCGCCTAAGAACCATGATTGATGCGCATTGCTGTCATTGTGCATGATCAGATGCACAAAACATACCCTGATTGTTCTGTTCAATCAAGGGTCTGAAAAAAGGTTGACTTTCGTCTAAAATCTCTGATCCATGCGAGATTGTTCCTTTGATGGGCAAATCTTGGGCTGTTGCTTTTCTGAGTGCACCAATCCACCGGTCCTCGAGCCAACGTCCGGGGTGTGGGGCCGCTGCCAGGGGCCAAACCGCCGGACCGTGGACTCGACAGGTACAGGCCCGTCAATTTCACTCTACTCGTTAATTACCAAACATTGGGTCTTTCTTTCATGCCTAAATGTGGGTGGCCCTCCAGAAGCTGCTGCAGGTACCAAACATTCGAGCACGCTACTCCAACCCTTATATGAAACCCCTGGGCTCGTTCTGCTTCGTGAATAGTAACAATGCCGTGCATCTGCTCCTCTCGGGGCATGCGTCCCGATCCTTGACTGGCCTCGCCTGTCACGATGCTGCAGGATCGACCCAATGCAAAGGGACGACTACTGGGGAACGGAGATTGCCTGCGACAGAGCGACAGGCGAGTTTGCCCACGATGATACCGTACCCTAGCATTCCCGGGTTGTCCGGTGTCGGGAAAATCTAGCAGAGCTTCGAGAAGCAGAGTAATCCTGGCTCAACGTCGACCCAGAAGCCCCAACAGAGCGGACACGACGACCTAGGCGTCGATCCATCTCGCAGAAGCCGTGGCTGTCTTGTCTTGTCTCGTCTCATCTGTTGCTTGTCCCCCTCCCCCTCTTTGCTTTTGATGCGTTATTACCTGACGCACTGGATGCCTCCTCCCTTTGAACTGTCTCTCTATCCATCCTGGCAGGATTCCAGCTTGAAACGCAGCAAGTCTTCAGGAGCCGCCCGCTGTAATTGCGCGTCTGTCATCCCGTCTAGCATTGCAGCCGCTGACGGTGGTCGAGCTGATAAGAGATGGACGTCAGGATTGGGTCGTCGTAAGAGATGTCTGAGGGCAGAGCAGGCGGGGTTTGAACGTTGGGCAGAGTCCCTGCAGCCCCAGCCGAGCGAGTCAAGCAGAGTTCGTGCTCCCACGTCACCTCGTGGCCTAGGCAAAGAGATGCGCTGTCACGGATCCAGGCTACGTCCAGGAACTCCCTGCGCGACAGGTTTGTCACTGAGCGACCAGATGCACAGGTGATGATGCGAGCAAGCCCGCGGTGCGCAGGACCTCTCGCAGGCCCGTTCGCGCGCTCCCAACCCGACCTTTTGTTTAAGGGACTTTAGGATGGTGGCTGAAGGGATCAGTCTTGCTTATTCAACAGAGCAAGACCCTACGGACGATTTGCTGCGGGCTATATGGCCTGCATGATGGCCCTAGACGCTTCAACGCGGCACGCACAGATGGAGGCTGGTGGTAGATGGACAGCGACTGGATCCTTTCCTTGAATGAGAAGCCATCTCTATTTTTGTCGATTTCCAGCATGGCCTTCCTCGATATGCCACTACTGTGCAGCTCTCTTGCTCAGGTTGCGTCGTACCTGGACATAACGTAACGTGCCGTGCCGTGTCTGAAAGTGTGTGCCTGGATCGTCATACAGTAGCTCCAACGTTGTCGTCATTATGCCAATTGGGTTGGAAGTGTGTGAGGTGAGGTGTACCTGTTTGGGGGCTGGGCTCACATCATCTGTCTATGTCATTGGAAGTCAGCGATTCAAGTTTTCTCATGACCTGTGTTGTTTCGTCTTGACTGCCCTTGCATCAACATCAACATTGATTTACGAGATCTCGATTGAGTCTGCGCCACATGAGCAATGCCCGCGCGACTATTTCCAGCCCTCGCTCGTATGCCTCACTTTTCCTGCCACCTCGCTTCTTAAGGCCTAGCCAGTCTCGGACCAACTCTGTTCAGACTTTCAACCTGGGCTAACTTTCTTCAATTGACATTTGTGGAGTGCAGCCGCCAAAGGGTTCTTCCCGATGGGACGCCCCGTGTTGCTCCACCGCGCGCCTTGAGCCCGTTGGTTTTTTTTAGCGTCCTGTTGAACCGCACCATCAAGAGTCTGACTCTCAGAGAATAGAAGCCATTCATTAAGTTTGCTGGTCTGCAATTCTATTGAAAAATCATTTGGGTAGGTTTCAAAATCAAGCAACGGCTCCGGTGTTGGAAATAGATTTGCAATCCTTATGCTGTTAGTTGAGAACCGGTCCAACAGCCGGACTCTAAACCGGACTCTGGGCCCATGTCCACCTCACTGTCAGGTTCCTTTGACGCGTTTCGTCTACGGATACCTTGAAAGAAACCATCCTGTACTATCAATGATCCGCCAACCGGCTCCTGAGTTGGCTCTTCCGGTCAAACGTAGGCTTTGCGTGGAATTGTGCGAATGTGGCGATATCTGTCCATCCACCTGAAGTATCCCAATAGCTATGGTCGATCCTAGCCCGCTTGGGTCTGCGCCGTCGTTCATAGTGAAGTCATGAATGGCAGGACACGACGGCGCGATGTGTCGATCTATTTTGTTTTGTTATGTTCAAAAACGGAAACCTAGTGATTCCCCTCGCAACCGTGCTGGGTGGAGAGATGTGAGGTTCATCATGGAGCTCGGATTCAGGGACTAGGAACCCTTCTCCATCTCGAACAGACGGTTCATCTCCAGATGCACCGGCCTGGCTCGGAGGTCAGGCTTTACCAATCTTCTTTTTCAATGCCTGAAGCCAGCATCTGATTTTCATATACCACGTGAGCTAGTCACGCTGTTTTGGACATCTAGCTTTGGCCCGATACTGCGGCTTGCAGAAGCGCGAGTCAAAATGTTGCCTACCCCAGATTTTGTGACCAAGATGAGCGTATCTCACGCATGGGTAGATTCCTGATCTGGACAGCCTTCAACCTGTCTTGGTCATAGAAATCTCGTTGCGGTCTAGATCTTGGCCTTGCCGTAACTCTTTAGCAGCCAGCATGATGCTGGTGAGCTGTGGGTGAAGCGTGGGCCGTTCGCCAAGCTTGAGTTGGCGATGGATACCTGTTCTCCCGTGGACAGGCCGATATCTAGCGAATAGTCAACCGATATTCCAGCAGCTTGACACGTCTACATCGATATCACTGCAGCAACATGGCGTGACCCCAGTATACAGATTTTGCAGAATACCGATGCATGCTTGTCCTGACGGCTGAGGCGGCCACTCACAGATTCTTTCCATCCAGCTGCGGGACAGACGCCAATGGCTTCTCAAGAGGCGCAGGGTAGATGCAGGATTATTTTGCCAAAAGAAGCCGGCTAGGAAACACTGTACTCTGATGTCTTGCAGCCCTGCAACGAGTACGAGTGCGCTCGGATCCCGAAGAGAAGCCAGCCGTACCGTACCGTAAGCGCGGTACACTCGCTTGAATAAGTACCTAGGGTCTTCGGTAGACCCAACCATCGATAGAATCCACAAGCGGTCCAAGCTGATGAACATGCCAGGTGGTCGTCTGGGGTTTGTGCAACGAGCTAGCCTGACGCTATCTAGGTATGTACGGTTCTTTTGAAGCGGTGAAGACTTCATTCGTTCGCTTTTCTGTAGGGTAGAGGGCGGTGAAGTATTGGTGATACAAGTCATGTGTTTTCAGTCGATGCCTGCGTGACAGGAGTTTAGGCGATGTTAGGCTTGGATTTGATCAGGGTTTCCAAAGAGATATTGTCTTGGCTCGGGTGAAAGTTCTTACGTGGTAGACGAATGTTCGTGCGGCTCCAATGTTGAGCCTCATCAACCTCATGGTCCAGCATGCGCTCAATCGAATAGGCCCATACGTACTCAAATCATTGCTAAAGAAGGACTACACAGAACACAGAGCATTACCACAGCACGTCTCTATAGTATAGACTTAGCACGATTGGGTTATTGTCATCGGATATGGGCATAAGTGCAAACACTTTGGTGATATTAAGGGGTTGATGGCAACGGAAGCGTGCATACAGAATCTCAACAAACAAACAACAACAAATATGGTTGCTTCTAATCCCAAGCCTATATTTTGGACCATTCATCATAGCTTGGGTACTTAGTGCGCCTTCACGATTATGGAGAACAACTTGCTGTTGCGTTTGACGAGAGTCAGTATCTTCTATAAATCTAGATAGCAGGAATCGAATCCTATAAGATCGAAAGAATTTGCAGATCCAAATGGATACAAACGCTGCTACTCCTGGATGCCAGTATGACATTGGCCTTTCCTGGGGAGAATAGATGCATATGGTAAGCAATTTTCCGTCGACTAAACAAGGTTCGAATATGTTTATGCTGTCCTCGTGCAGAGTATACGAATCAATACAAACAAACGGGGACTCCTCATAAAGACATCCTCCACGGCCTGGGCTGGATTCAAATGCATTGTTAATGAATCACTGCCCCGCGAGAGAGCCTGCCTAGAAATAGCCCCTAGCCGCGCAGGCTTCTCCTCTCCCCTTCCCCTTTCAACACTCAACATCATCGGATTCAAATCCTTCAATCCGATAACAAAGCCACACACAATTTGATTCCCTTTATCGAAAGATCTTTGTTGATCATCAATAGAAGCCTCGTCTTTCTCTGTTGAGGGGCTACTTCGTACCACCTGCTCGCGGCAGAACGCAGAAGGCAAGAGCACACCTACCCAGACACCCCTTCTTTCCTTTCAATCGCTGCCTGAAGCCGCCTTTGAACCACATCCATCTTTTTCTTTTGTAGCTCAAGCTGAATCCTCTATTTATTTCTTATTTATTCCCTTCGCACCAGGAACTTGCACGAGAAAGACGTGTCTGCTCTGACGTGCTTCGTCGCAACACTCTTTTCCCTTCGACACAAGTGCCAAGAAAGGAACCACATTATCATATTCATGTCTTTCCACCTATCTTCTTAGGTCTAGACAGTTCTGCTGATGAAGTGCACGTCGAACCCTTAGGATTGACAGCTCACACACAAACTATCGCCAACCTGCCAGATTGCGCCTTGCATCTCGGAATAGCCATATCTTCTCGAGCTTACAACGTTGCGCTACTTGCCACAACTGGCTTCTGACTACTTTCAGATTCAAACACGGACCTCAAGGTTGTTGATCGCAATGCCGAGAAAGTCCAAAGGGGGCAGCACGACGTGAGTCTACCTAGATATCAACTGCAACAAAGGGAGTAACTGACTATATCATCTACAGCCAAACTGCCGCTTCAGTGCCCAACAAGTGACTACATTCCCACACCCAACATGCCTCACGGGAGAGTAGGCTGATTTCTCTAGGTTTCGTTGCCAGGCAGGCGGAGAATGGAAATTTCTCTCAGAGTTCTCGAAAACTCAGCAGCAAAAGGTCCAAGGACGCATCAACACGAACAGCTCAATCAATGCCGCCAATTCAGGCATGATATGTAAGGAGCACACTGCACAAACTTTAGCCGAGCGCAAATGCGATCAATGCGGAATCGTGCAACCTCTCCATGCGTACTCCGGCCGATCTCGCAAAAACGAGGATTGGGTAGGTTTCTACGCCAATATGCCGCCTTCTTACTGACGTACTACAGTATTGCAAAAGATGCGTCGCGTGGACTGAGACTCAGGAGAGTCATGTTGTCCCAATACCACTTGGATCGGGACATGTCTCAATCGAGGAAGAGACTGCCGACAGATGGCATCAACCCATGTGCCAAGAGGACTTCTACGACCAGAAGGAACTTCCCAAAGTATGGAGCAGAGTCGTGAGAAGTGAATAACGGTTTCTGACGCGAGACAGGCCGAAATCACCGGACCCGAAGGCTTGGGAATAGATCCGAATGATCATTCGATGACCAAAGCGTATGAACAAGTTGTGGGTTCATCCAAGTCCGTTCATACATCGACAAGCAGAGTCACTGCATCGGAAACCTCCAGTGTCATCAGTGACCATATTTCGGTAACATCCAGCCGCGTCACCCGTTCTCATGTGCCCCCTCATCTGCTGGGACGATTTGAAAAACTCGAGCTGAGCGCGGACGCGGCCTCGAAAAGATCACAGCCGAAGACTTTGTCGACTTCGAACACCCTCCCACCTCACCTTAGAGGTCGAATGCAGGGAGGTACTGCGAGAAGCACGACAGGCAGTATTTCAACTGCCACAACGCTCCGCAAGGACCAGGAGATCGTCGCCGCTTCCCGTCAAATCAATTATAATGCTTGGGATGATAAGGGACAGAAGCACCAGGCAGTCAAGAATCCAACTATTACGTCCAGCTCGATGTCCGCTTTGTCAACCACTGGCGAACTTGACAACAATGATCCCAATATCGGGGAAGATTGGTCAAACACACCCATCGTCCCGGGGCTGCCCTCTCGGAAGGGCAGCAAGTGGCCGAAAGCTAGCGAGGTAAGGGTTACCTGATTTTATTAAGAAGCTATACTAACTGAAATGCAAACGTAGCTTCGCATACCGAAACAACAGCCGGAGCCAGCGCTGAACTCAGCGAACGGACGTCACAAGGTTTATCATGCCCAGAGTACCAAGGCCAAGATCTATTACGACTCGGATGATGAGAACTACTAGGCAATCACCTGCCTAACATCAAACCATTGATTGTTTTTCCTTTTACTCTGACATATGCGATTGATTCTTTTTGGCAGCACTGTCCCTACCTATGCAGTGAGGACATGAGGAAACAGTTGCTTTATTTGATGCTCAGGCAGCATAAGCGAAAAAGGGGAAAGGGCATAGGACCACGAGGCAAGCGAATGACGAATCGTCAAATCAGACAGAAAAGTCTAGCTAAATGTTAATTTGTTGCGTTTTGCGCTTTTGTGTACCCTTCCGCAGGTGCCGTGGCAAGGGACAAAGCTCGAGAGATCCCGTTCGTTGTGCGTCGTTGATCAGGACAACCTCGAGGCCTAGCGCACTTTAGACTGTAGTTCGGTCTCGGCTGAGGAATTTATAACCCCAAAAAGCAATTGCAATGATATTTCCTACCCATGACCAGGACTCCCGTAGAAGTATTTTTGTTCCATATACATGCTTACATGCTCTGTAGTAAGACAGCCATCTCCAACGTCCTTTCATCATTCATCTCCTTGCCAACTCATAACCATCCCATCTTCCTCGTATCCAATGGATCATTGCCAGAGCCCTTGATCCCTCCAGTTAATCATGCGGGAGGGTTTACCTATAGTATAATAATAATCTCGATGTCACAGCTCGAGTGCGTTCACTGTCCAAACATGCGCGCAACGGCACGCTTTGTCAGACTGTACAGATTTGCGAGACTTGCTCGTAGACTGGCGTGTATACAGATTGGTCGCTCGGGGCGCGTGAACCACATGCTGCGGTCCTGCTGGGCATCGTAATCGGCATCGGCGTCCCTCGAGTCGAGTAGTCTCTTTCCTCCTCTTTCAAATATCCAAGTGAGCTGCGCGTTTCTGTTGAGGTGATATTGCTGCGGGCATATCGTCGTCGGCCTCGTGGGCATCTTGCTCTTGCTTTTGTTCTTCTTGTTTCTTGTAATAGTTGCTGATATAGTAGTATGATGATGATGATGATGATGATGATAATGTATTCTCGTCTGTGATTTGCTCCGGCGCACGGTTCTGCCGCGGGCGACGATGATTCCCTTTGTTAAAGAAAAAAAAACCCATTAGACTTCCTGTGGACTGGTATAGTTGCTTCGCGGAGGCGCGTTGACCACCGCCTCGGCGTCGCCCACCTGTTTCCGTTCCGATATCTCTCGGCTTCGGCCTTGCAGTCGTTTGCGGAGAACCCAGGGCGGAACCTGGAGGTTCTGTGCGCCGGCGCTATGTAATTGCTATTGGAGAGGCTCGGAGGATGAGGAGAGGCGGTTCAGGTGGAGGTAGACGTCGGTGCCGTATCTGTGGGGGAAGAGATGTTAATCGCAAATTTGTTCGAGATCGCATAAATAACAAATGTACGAAAAAAGCCTGGGGATTCTGTAAGCTGTCAAAGTGAAAACTTACCCTTCCATGCTGATGAGTTTTAGGTCACCGCCAAAGTAGCGCGCGTATAGACGTGAGATGGGCAAACCGTATCCGAAACCAGCCATTGGGGCTTTAAAGTCGCTCTTGTCGAAATCAGGGTCTAAGCTCGGTGTGCGGTCGACGGTTGTGTACATATAAGTCCAAACGAGGGGAATGGCGCTTCGAGGGATACCGCCACCTTCATCCGAGATCTTGATGGTAATGTCCTCCTTGCCCTCGGCTACAATAACCTTTGTAACGGGGAAAGCTTGCTTCTCCTCGCCGTGAGTCTCCACAACGGCGCGCAGCGAGTTCTTAAGAGTCTCGAAGAGCATGTGCGACAGATGTCCGGGGACATACATGAAGTTGAGGTTGGGGTTGCAGACAAGCTGGACCTTGGGGGCTTCGAAGAGACCGTAGTGATCCTCGCAGACAAAACGGGCGTTCTCAATGGCTTCCTGGGCAAGATCCTGAACGTTGGTCTTTGTGCAGATGATACCGACATAGGTGGGGTCGCGATGATGACTTTGGTCTGTTAATGCAATGTGTTGGCCGATGAGCATACGGATACCGATGCGGGACATGTAGAAGCGGTCGAGGAAGGACTGGATGGTGCTGTCAATCTGCATGCGCTGACGGCGACGCTTGTATTCAAGGATGCCTTGGGCCATGGTAGTGACGACGCCATCGTGACGGCGCTTGATGTGGTGCAGAGTCTGAGCGAAACGTTGGTTATAGAGGTGAAGATCGGCAGGCCAGTCGCCTGTGTCGTCGACAACAGCAAAGTACCGGCGTGTTAGGCTCTTGTTCTTGCCATTGCCGTTCTGAAGACCACCCCAGCCGTCGGACTCGCCCTCGTCAATAGAGGGATTGGGGGTTGCGGCAGGAAGACGAAAGGCGTTGCGACCGAGGGCTTTACTGGGTTTCATGAGACGACTTTTTATGTCCGAGGGTAGCTGTGGCCGAGGTAGCTGGGTGATTTCCTAGAACAAGTCAGTATCGCAGTATCTGGGACAATAGGCTTTGGAGGAGGCATACCTCGAACGATTGGGCGTACCAATCTTTTACTTTGATAACGGATGGCATCTCATTGAGGCCATCTGGAAGCTCATCTAGCTCTTGCACGCGATGTGCTAGACGGATGGGGAGCTCCTCGGCTAAGAATTGGGAGGCTCGGAATAGGGTTCCTTGAAGCAATCAAGAGTCAGCACCCTTGCGAGTTGGTTTGAATGCCCTCAACGGGCACGGGAGCGGGTAGCAACATACCGACTGAAGGTTTCTCGCCAAATTGCACCATCTGGCGCAAGCTGACGCCGGTGGCGGGAAACCGGGCATAGTGACGGATCGTGTCCATCAGACGCTCTGAAGCTCTCCACGACATGATGGGCAGGCGTGGGTCGTATCACAGAGAGCGAGAGAGGTTAAATCGAGCGTGACGGTGTTGAGGGTGAGGAATCGGACTCGGAGGAGGTAGGCTCGGACGGACGGAGGGAGCGACCGGGATCCCACTGCGGGAGGACGTCCGAGAGAGTTGAAGGCGGTAGACAAACTCACGGCGTCGTCATTGAAGTTCAGCCTTGTATGGTTGAAGACGTGCGACTGTGGTGAGAGTCAGAATTGGCGCGGGGATGGAGAGAATGAAGAGTGAGTGAGTCAAGGATTTGGAGAGAAGAAGGGTACAGAGTATCAATGATCGCGGCCCCGCGAATCCAAGCGGAAGAGAGGCGTGCGAATAGCGGGTGATGCCGAGGCAGTGTCCGGAGGTACGTACTTGTACCTGTTCGGTCGGCGGCGTGTCTTGTCTTGTGCTCGTTCGTGCTTCAGTAACGGAGAATTAACTACTGGAATGTTGCTGCAACAACCAATAAAACAGTGTCGCGTGAGACATTTACACAAGATGGAATTATTTAAAAAAAGAGAAAAAGTCAATCAAATGCGAGAACGTGAAAGAAGACGGGCTAAAGTATCATGGTGCGGAAGTGCTCGGGCAGTTGATAAGCACCTAATGATGCTTCCGGGGAACACATACAGATTAAAACGTCATTCTAGTGGAGGAAGAACCTCTTGGGGGTGGATTCACATGGGAAAATGATACATAATTGCTGCTATTATGTTATAACACTGGTTTTGAACAGCTCCAAGTGGGATCAAGTATGGGGAAGCATTTCTTTAGTAGGGGCACATGATGGAGAAGCTGGTTCACGGAAACCCGGAGAGTTCTGGGGAACTGTTACGGGTCTACGGCATGAAGATTCGAGCACGGTTGAACTCCTAGAATTATTAGAGGGATCATGGCTTTCAAGCCAGTGGTTTTTAGTAAAAGCCATGTCGTTTCGTTTACTGTCGTGTCCGACGGTCTCCGAGCTTTAATGTCGGACTCAGCTCGGGAAAAGCTTTCGCCCTTTGATATGATTTTGCATTAAACTACAGATTATCCGCATGATCTTTTCATGAGAACTAGTCGCATAGCTTTATTTTGCGCGAAGCCAAGAGGAGGAAGACTTGACCTAAACGTCGGTTATAGACTTATAGCACACAAGGACATAATAATCTGATAATCAACCGCATTATTATTGATGTGGCAGAAGCTCTACAGAGGAAACAAGGGTCGTTTATTCGATCAATGTCAAAAACTGTCTCTGAGAACCCTCCTAATTGAGACATGTCGTATAATATGGCGGTAGGATACGTCAGTCCTGATCTGATTGCACCCTTCAACTGAGGCTCATGAGGGCTTTTATTATAGATCCTGAGCGAAACAACAAACCTCACGTACGATAATCTCTCGGCTGAGCCTGTTCTTCCGATATTTATCAACCCGATTCATAACAAGCAAACAGTTCCCCAGACTTTGAGCCCCCAAAGTCTCCATCCGGGGAGATGGCCCTCACGGAACTCTAACGGTCCAACATACCCCACACCTCAGCACAGGCACGCCATGAAGGACAGGGGATCATACTTAGGAACTGCTGCAAGTAATACTCTTGAAGTTGCGTGAGCTTGAGTTAGTAATGGTTCGAGTATGATTAGGTGTTGACTATTAGAGCCCTAGGGTATCGGGTTCGTTATTGAGGAACCACGTAGTCACGACAACTGGCACGGTAGACTTTTGAATTGTCAAGTATTCCTTGGGCATGTGATCAGTACCGCGCATAGGTACAATCGGTGATGAACAAGGTTTGTAACATTTGTTATACTTTGCTTAGTTTCTGGAATATATCTCTCTTGTCAAGCTGATACTACTTATAGTTTTGTTTAATTAGATGTTGTTCAATCTCACCAAGACATAATGCAAGGACAATTGCACACTGACGCAATGGCTTTCCCTACCAGCTTCTCATTGGAATAGCACAATCGAGGACAATAAACCAACAATGAAGCAACGACACGTGAAAAGATGACGTATCTCAATTGTGTGTTGACTGATTGGATCGGATTAAATATGGGTCAGTACCCGTCGCGGCACAAGACAATCCCCGCCTCGACAACCAACGGAAACTAAAAGATAAGATACTCGGACAAAAGCCAAAAGAAGAGGCGCAGGCGCGATATGTATCAGTGGCTGGGCAGCTTCTGTGATATCTTGTTTTTTTTAATCGATAATCATCGCTGTCACTTCGTTATTATCGCGAGTTTCTCTTCAACCCTCATCTTCATCTCCCCGGGCGCCCCTTTAAGGGCTGGGCTGGTGCTGGCGCTCGCTTCCTGCGGCCCACGCGGGGCCCTTTAATTTTTCGCTTGCTTTCGCTTGCCCTTGGCCTTGAGCTGGCAGACAACGGTTTGGTTGGTGGACGTCGAGGTACCAGCCTCCATAGTCCAGGGGAGTCGGTGAAGCTGAGGTGGTCCACTCTTGAACACGTCGTTGGTCTCCTTTACGCGGTTGAGGCCTGTCAGAAAAAGCCTTTGTCTCTTTTGGTGAGGCTCTCTATCCGCTGTGGGAAGCTGGATCTGTCTGTCTTAAGTTGCTGCTACGCTTACCGAACCGAACGCGGCCGAGTCACTTTCCATTTTTATTTGTCCAACCCCAAAGCAGGATCAAAACAAAAACAAAGCAAACCAAATCGAATCATTAGCCATGGATCTCGCTGCAATCGACGAGGACCCTGCGGCTGTTCTTGCTGCAGTCGAAGAGGCGTCGTCTGCAATCTCGGATGAACATTTCATCTTCTCGACGCCTGATCGCAAGCATCCTCTCTCAAATTCATCATCAACCGCCACGACACCAGCCACCGGCTACTTCTCCTATGGCAACAACAACAAAGACTACCGACCTCGATATCACGACGACCATGACTCTGCACAAGAACAGGACCTGCCGGGCCTAAGGACTCCTTCATTACTGTCCAGCCCGAGTGTCGCGTCAAGTCTAGGTTTCTCCACAGGAAGATTAAGCTCGCATAAGAGGGAGCTATCCGGGCACTCGAGGTTATCGTCTACCAACGGCTCAGAGCGCAACAACACTTCTCCATCAATCCGTCGGAGTAATCGACCTGCGCAGAATAGTCGCGATGCCCTGGCGCGAAGATTGAGTCAGCTCGCCCACGAGCTCACTACTGGCGATGACGATCTACTCGACGATAGCGGCGTCGACATCCTCACCGCGCAACTCGACCAGTTGGAAGGTACAAAACTCCTCAAAAAGACAGTCACATTCTCCACGCCGGCTACACCTTCACCGCGACCAACTCCTCGCCGTCCATTAAGCCTCGACTTGCGCAGTCCTGGCGATTCCATCTTTAGCTCTCCAGGCTCATCAATCTTCAAGACCCGCTTCTCCGACTTGTCAGCTTCTATCCGGCGGGACCCCGAGCCAGAACCGGAGCCCGAGCCCGATCCTCCGCCCAATATGGGCATGACGGTTGCTCAGGCTAAGAAGGTCATTCAAGAAGTTACCCAGCTCAACGAGGAAATGTCGCAACTTGTCACCAATCTCAAGGCTCGTCAAGAAGAGTCTGATGTATGTTCTTCTTTATTTCTAAAACATCTCTGTACTCACATGCCCTCCAGCACATCCAAGGCCTCCTCATCGAGCGTGCCGAACGCGCCGCTCAACGCATCATCTTTCTTCAAAATCGGATATCTCATCTGTGAGTCTGCCTTACACTTTCTCACCCCCGACTCTTCTAACCCAATACAGTGAGAAAGAACTGCGTGAGAACGATGATGAACTGCAATATCTGCGCATCTGTCTAAAGGCCGTGGAGATACAAATGCCCGCACACCCAGACAAGGAACTTCAAAGATGCATATCCTCATTCAAACAAGATTACCAAGCTCTGAAACGCAAGCGCGTTAATCGCTCTAGTATCGCCAGTCTTTCTAGTCTTGGTTCACCATATCCTGGCTCACCAGCATGACAGGATCCAGTCCCTTTGGATTCACCAACAAACACACATAACGCTATACTACTTTAATCGACGCATATGTCTTCTCACCTTCATTGCGCCGTCCGCCTTCTAACGCCTTACGATGTTTCGCCCAACACTCATCTCAGACGGAACAGCTCTCAGCATGGTCATTCCATCCAGTCACGACTAAAGCAATGACTTCTACCATCCCAACTGCATACTACTCATGCATGGCGCCACACATACGCCTCACATCATCAGATACCCTGTCTCTGAAGCAAGCATTCTTGCGTTTCCTCCACTAGCATAAAATCGGTGTCCGGCATAGCGATCGTTTTTGACATTTGGCAGAATTGCCCAGCATATTAACGACATGGCGTAAACTACAGCCCCCTGTCTAGTTTATTAGTAGTACTGTCTGTTCTCTGTTCAATAACCCATGATATCAGGCATGAATAAAAGTATGAGTCTGTTCAATCAGATAATATCTATTGAAAACAATGCATTTCTTTTGGTGATCGTCAACTGCCCCCGCTTGAGCCATAAAACGTTGTAACACGGTCGTTTCAAAGGTAAAGACCCGCAAGCAATCTTGAAGTGTAAGTCAACTGGCTAGGGGGTGTAGAAAAATATGAGACTTGAATTAGGGTGCAAAGAGAATCTAGGCAAAGTACTAGTCTAAATTATATTGAAGCTTTATGATTATTTCTAACTGATAATTATAGGTCTTGTGTTTTCCTTCATCCCAAGGACTGGACACCATTTCATGTAGTGTGTGATTATCCTGAGTCAACTAAAGGCTCGTTATCCCGAGACGTAGCATTGTTGGTACGCAAGAAAGCTGCAAAGCCATCAAGGTCCATGACTGCCAACATCCGCAAGTCAACTATTAGATGGTATCCTGGAGTAGAGTAACTAGATCGACAAACTCAAGTTGTGGTAACCCCCGTTAAAGCTAGACATTTGCCGGGCAAGTATGATGCCTCATGTTGAGCCGCAACACACTCGCCAAATTCTTTGGATCTCTACGCCTGGGTTCTCACATATCTTACACAAATGCCGATCTTGAAGTAAATATAATCTGTCAGACCACGTGGCTGTAGAACGTAGTATACACATATTCTTCTGAAACGATCATCAGAGGCACAGAGCAAGAGTAACGTGCAACGAACGTGGTATTTCGAAACTAGGGCTTCCTCTTTCCACATTAAGCGATCATAATACAATCTTCAAGACTTCAAGAAAAGTGATTAGGAAAGAATAGTGGTCATGCATTCATCAATCTTGTGTCGTTAGACCCCTGACTAAAAGTCCATGAAACAAAAGAGAGCAAAGTCTAGTCCTTACAGAAAGGATCTAGAAACTTTTCACAAAAGATGAAATTCCCAAGCCTAAAGAGAAACTGAAGATAGACGTGGAAAATATGCTCAACGTGCTCTTTCGTCACCTCCGCTAGAGTAAGGAGAACGATAATGCCCACCATCATCGACAACTGAATTCCGCATAGGCCGTGGATTCAGTCGCATGTACTCGTCATATGTCATACCATTAGGATCTTTCCCCGTCTCCTCAAAGATCAGACTTGACCGACGATCACTGTCTCTCCGACCCAGTGACCGAGGCGTCGCTTCAGTCGGAGACTTTGGCTCACGTGGTGAAGGATAACGATGCTCCTTGCGTCGACTGCTACTCGCAGGATGGCTGTTTCTATGTTGTGAGTGAACGTCGTAGTTGTCGGAGCCGCTGTCGACGGTAGAGGTAGAGTGGCGGTAGCGGCTGGATACGGGACTTCTGGCTCGGTGACTTGAGCCTGAAGGTGTGGGAGAGGAGGGTTTTGAGGGTTTGATAGTACTGTCTGAGTTGGCGCGAGGGACGAAGCGAGTTGAAGGATCTGAGCGAGATAGTGGTGATGGCTTGTGGTTGTCTTTAGACCCACGGCGATACTTTTCAGGGTCGCGAGTCCGATAGTCATCAGGTCTATACCGCCCGTTCTTCTCTTCCTTCAAGACGGTTTTGTAAATATCCTCGGACGAATTTCTTCGATAATCAGACTCGTTCTCCTCGGTATGTTTGATCCATTCCGCAATAGCATCGACGACAAGATCGTGCGTCTCCCTGTGACGACTTGCTGGGAGAAGATGCCGAGAGATCTGCTTCGGTAACCGCTCCGGCTTTCCATCAACAAGAGGACCGTCAGCTGTGATAGGTAGGTCGGCCATAATACGGTCCAGTCGCTTGGCTTCTTGATCAGGAAACGCCTGGATCTGACAGGCCATCCAACGTTCGAATCCAGAAGGGGTGAGAGCCGGGATATAAGGGATGCCGCCTGGTCGTCTCTGGACGAGATGGTGTTCACATCGCAGGTGCTGGTATAGCGTTTCAAGGCTGTCAAGAGCTCCATGTGGGCGACAGTCGAATATTTCTGATCTAGTTAGACGAACAGTATTCATATGACATGATGGTACGTACGCTGAAACGGAAAGGTATCGGATTCAAGCTTGTATTCGAGGTAGAAGGCGTTGAGCTTCTCAGGTGTGACAACAAGTGAGTTGTGAGGACTGTACTCGACAATCTATGGATGGTTAGCTAGACATAACCCATTGAGATAAACAGTACATACCAAGTAATTGGCTATGCCTCGAAGGACTTGACCAAGCCTTGCAGTCGGCTCGCCTTTATCATCAAACAGTCTGCCCCATTTCAGGTCGACCGCCGATAATGTCGGACCTTGCTTAACAGGCTCTTGAGGCGGCGGAGGCCGTGACGCCGGACGTGTATCCGCGGGACAGGACTCAGGACGCTCGTTTAGAATAATGGGAGCCTTGGAGAACCGGACAGACGGGCGTGGTTTTGGGGTAGGTTGTGAAGGCTCTTTGGCAGCTGACTTTGGGCGTGGTGGTAGATTGGAGGCTCGAGAAGAGGCAGATTCGGAGGCAAAATATGTTGAAGTGCTACCGGATGTAGCCACGGAGCTACGGCTGGAAGAAGGGTGTTCATTTGCTTTGGTCTTGGGCTCGAAAGCCTGAGGTGCTGGTTGGCGGTTCTTGACATCGTCTTGGACAGTTGGCTGAGGAGGTGGTGGTTTGTGAGAATATGTAGGCTTGACTGGGTTTGACTTGGGGCTTGGAGGTTCTGAAGATGATGGTGTATCTGCCGATGAATGCTCTTCAACAACTGTAGCAAGTTAGTTCATGGTAAAGCAGAGTTCGAACAAGGTTAGCTTACGCTCAGACTTGACTTTTTGAAAAATCTCGTCGAACCATCTCGTCTTCATCTCATCGATAGTCAACTTTCTCACCAGGTCCTCGACCTGTTCCTTAGACATATCTGCACTGAGTCTCTTCCTCATCTGGCCGTCACTTGAGCCGGAGGCAACGGAGTCATCATCTCTGGAGCCCGTCTTGACCTGGGGTATTTGAATCTTTTCTGCTGGTACTGCCGGTACTTGTCCATTGTGGCACCCTCTCGTCTGTCCCCCATTCATAGACGATGATGGTTCAGCAAGCATGGCAACCTCACACAGCAGTAGCTTGGTCCCTTTGATGAAGCGGGACACGGCGTGTAAGACAAGTTGGGTAAACAAAACAGATTGGTAATACAAGTAGAAAAAGGATAACAAGAGCAATAAAAAGCAAAAAAGCTAGTACGAATAGGAAGGAAAAAGGCGGTAGAAAGGAAGGGCAAGAGATCACAAGAACAAGCTGACGGAGAACAAAACGGGGCTATTTAGATACAATCGACTAATAAGCTTAGCTCTGTAATAATAATTCAACTACCGCAGAAATTAAGAAGAGACAAGACACCATCTTGACCGCAACAAGATAAAGATCGGCTCTGCAACTCTGGGGGAGGGTTACGCATGAGGCCCGCCGGAGCTCTCTGCGTTATAAGAGAGAAAACTAGATTGGAGCGCGGAAGATAGAAACAAGAGGAGAAAGTAAAAAAAAAAAAACAAAGGGTCTCACGAGGCGGATGACAGGAAGGGGGGCAAAAGGATGAGCATTGCCTATCCCATGTTGCGTGGCCGGGCGAACTGAGCTGAGAAGTCAATTCAACTGGTTTAGATGGTGATGGTGGTCAGTGTGCAGGTCGATAGATCCCTGCATATTGGAGTTGGGCTTCAAGAGATATTCTTTGCTTTTGTCGATCTTAGTGAGTTAAATTGTATATCGTGTAAGTCTGAGTGCAACATATGAGTCTATACTGATACATCTCAGACTCACCATCTCAAACATAACGTCACGTCTAATGAAAGATAAACAGATTCTACGTATGTATGTATCTAACACATCACAACTCAGCTGTCTCGGCTACTCCCTTCTCCCAAGACGTCAAAAAACCCTGCTTCAGTCCCATGCTCACTTTTTCCCACTCACCCAACCCACCCCCGAAAACACGCTCCCCCTCATCATTGGGCCGCAGATGTCACTCGTTCCTCTTTGCAGATGGAGACCCCTTCCAATTAAAGACAGATTTATTGCTGGGGGTTTTATTTGTTTTAGCCGGAAATGGCGACTAAAAACAAAAGATCGGAGGGGGAGGCGAAAATGTGTACATACTTTCAGAATGCAACAGCCGACTTGGCGATTGGGGAAAAAGGAACATGTGGAATGACATGATGATGCATATGATGTGACCATAAATCGGTGAGTGAGGCTGTGAGGCTCTCTCCGCAGAGGGAAAATGAGAGAGAGGTGTTGTAATTTGGACGGGGAGAATTGAAGATGTGCTGGCTTGGTTACACAATGCACACATCAAATGTAAAGGGTCATAATAGTAAATAGAATACTGCAAATCAACAGAATTGGAAATCTATGCTTGACTTGCGGTCAAGAGCAAATCACAATATCTTGAAGACACACAGACCTTCCAACTCGTTACCCAAGCTAGGAACAGGCCTAGTCAGGAACAAGTCAACTTTATTCAAGTGACGTTTACAAGACTCATCAAAAGCAACCCTCAGTGCATGCAATCAAGAGATCTCGATAGTAATAAACACGTTATAATAGTACCAAACCCCCGTCAAAGCGCCAGCCGGATATAGAGTTGAGAGTCAACACCGTCTGGTAAGCCCAGACACGATAAAACATGCTAAGCATATACAACATGCACCAACGCCCACGCCCATAGTAAACATATAGTCTGTCGCAGTCTCTGCGCTCTTTTTCGCCAACATCCCATATAAATTACGCCTTGTACATGAGATCCAAGAATCCACTCGCCAAGTCCACGACAACGCTCTTGTTTGGCAGCGAGCCCGCAACACCGTACAGTGCTGAAGTATCACCCATAGCCTTGCCATGAGGACTTTTGCCTTCAACAAGACGAACACGCTCCTTCTCGCGCTCCTCTTCAACAACCGCCTCAAGGTCGGAGATGAGCTTCTCCCAGACCTTGGTGATGGGCAGGGTGACAGCAACGTGGATAGCAGGGGGGTTCTGCAGAGCGTTGAGGTGCCATCCCTTGGTACCCATGCCATCGGCGATGTCATACACGTTCAAGTTGCGGGATGTAAAGGCAACAACCGATACGAGCGGCTTGCCAATGATCTCAAGCTCACCACCCAATACTGGCGTGCTCTGGATAGCATCGGCGATCTTCTTGGCAGTGCCCACAATCTTGGTGCAGGCATCGATGTAGCCTGTCTCACCCATGGTCATTAAGCTAGCCCAGCAGCCAGCGATGAGAGCACCGGGTCGAGAACCTGCAATGCCGGGAGAAGCGTAGACACCACCAGACCAGTCGGGAGAAACAAAGTACTGATACTTTCGAAGCTCAGTCGTGCGGTAGAGAACGGTAGAGTTTCCCTTGGGTGCGAAACCGTACTTATGAGTATCGCAACTGATACTGGTAACACCCTTGAGACGGAAATCGAAGAGCTGAGATTCGAAACCAGCACGCTCAAGGAAAGGAACCATGAAAGAACCCAGGCAGCAGTCAACATGAAGCCAGATGTTCTTGCGCAGGGCAAGCTTGGATAAGGCGACAATGTCGTCGATGATACCGTGGGGGAAGTTGGGTGCTGAGCCGACGAGCAGGACCGTGTTGGGGTTGATGAGACGTGACACGGCGCGGACATCGACCTGGTAATCGGGAGCGGGACAGGCGACGAGGTGAACCTTGATCTTGAAGTATTGCGCAGCCTTGTGGAAGGCAGTATGAGCTGTATCAGGAAGAATCCTATTATCGCCGGTTAGCCTTGTCCCCCAATGACTTGTTGTGTGGGTAGCTTGACTTACATCTCGGGCTCCGTCACACCTCGCTCAGTGTAAGCCCTCTGACGAGCAGCCAGACAGGCCATCAGAATACTGTCGGTTCCTCCGCTAGTAGATGTGCCAGCGGCACCGGGAGGTGCATGAAACATGCCCAAGACCATGCTCACAACCTCGGCCTCCATCTTGCGCACACCAGGGAAGACATCAGGATGAATAGGATTGGCAACAGTGAACTTGCCAAAAGCCTCGGTCTGAAGCTTCAACAGCTCTTCCTCGCCATGATATACAGCACCAGAGACATATCCATCCTCCCAGCGGGTATGATCCATATTGGCAAGGTTCTCAAGCTCGGAACGAACAGTATCATGAGGGAGGCCATCCTTGGGAAGAGTAAGATAGCGGATCTGATCTTTGGGAATCATTTTTTCGGATATCTTATCCATTGTTTCCTTAACTTGCTTTTGAACCTTGCCTCGCACGCCTGGGGCCCGTAGGAAGTATCCGTAGAGGATGCGGCGAATGTTGGTGTATAGCTCGACGATGGACCCGATGATGCCGCGACCCTTTAGCTGCCAGAATGCGCGACGGGTCCATCGCCAGACGAAGAGGAAGAAGAGGATATTTCGTATTCTAAGAGAATTTACGGATTAGCACTCAAAGTATCAATTGCAGTGCTGTTCTTCAAGTGAGAGTTGTAGTGAGCGCATAGTGCCAGGGACTTACAAATCAAGGTTCAACAACGACCAAGAGACATCATGCCTCCTACGTTTGACGGATTCAATACCACCACGCAAGTTGGCAGGAAGACGAGAGAGGCTCCCGATATGCGGAGGAGTAGCCATGATTAAGATCAAAACAAGAGAAACAAAGAAAAGAGCGACAAAGAGATTGGAACTAATTGGAAAAGTTGGTGGTGTTTTTAAGAAAGGAGCTTGACGTCGTTAATCATGGACACCTAGAGATCCATTTCGCGGGGGCATAGCTGCTACATGGACATTTTTTGGTGGAGCTCCATGCCCATCACATGCTTTTAATTGGCGCCCGGCCTGCGGGTTTAGCATGGGTGCGAACCGGACTCCGCGGGTACCCTCCAGTTAAAACCACTGAATTATAGCAGTTCAAACCCCCAAGGCGGCCGATTTGTCCACTGTAAACGGATGATGAGCCGAGGCGAACACCCTCCAACTGTAGGGAATCCCTGTTCAACGCCGTAATTATACATGAGCACACCCTTCGTGTAGTCGCTTGATGAAGCATCTGGTCATGATTGTCCTTTTAAGGCTCAGTTTCTTGTGAGTAGCTACCTTGTTCAGGGAAATCGCCCGCTGCAAGCTGTTCTGGATACTACAGTAATCAGGTTCTATGACTGTGACCAGCAAACGATGAGAAGGACTTGACAACGTATGCTGAGAACCATGAGACCAAAATAACGCGAGGAAACATATCTACCTTTATCTGCCAGTCACTGGTGCTGAAGGATTGGCCTTGCCTCTGCCTGCAGCAGAGGTCCCAGCTCCTTGCGGTGGTTCAACTACGGCGCGTTATTCTAGAATTAGAACATGGAAACTCTTGGCTGACCAGATTCGATATCCCACTCACACGATCCAAGAGTGCCTAAACAGAATGGGAATCCATCACTTCCCAAGAGAGTGCTCTTCCAAAAGAGGAAGCTCCTTAAACTTGTGATTCCATTCATATGCGAATCAAACATGTCCAGTATCAATAGCTCAGCTCAGTTAAATTCACAAACACATGACCTACTAACGCCAAAAACACACATACTGGCCCTTTTAATCTCCAATCGTCCAAATCTATCACAAAACGCCTAATGCCCTCGCTCAAACACATGATGCTCATTTCTTCTTCTTCTGGCCAGCATCGCCATACCTATTCCTCAACTGCTGCTGATAGAAATGTGACAGCTTTTCGCATGATGTTGAGCCTGAGCTGCTGCAGTCCACCATGAGGGTGACGAAGTCGCCGTCTCGATACGCGTTGCCCTCTTTGTTGCGGCCATATGAAGCAAACGTACGCTGCGGCACGAGGGCGAGCTTGGATAGGATCGTAGGGTGCCATTGGACGATGTGTTCCTGCAGACCGTTAGATCACCTCTTCTCATAAACAGCGACTGAAAGACTTACCAGAGCGTGTCGCTCAGCTTTTTGAAAGTTGTAGCTTTGGTATAAAGGGTCCATCCACGTCTCGATGAAGAACTTGGCCCAGTCGCCATTCTTCAGGACGTAACTGTTAGTTACCAGTCCGGCATCATCCTGGCTAATGACAAGGCCTGCATCTTCACCCTTCAAGTGTGAAAACGTCTTGATGATGCTATCCGGCGGTACTATGGGCCAGTCCTTAATCATCAGGTCCTCTAGCTTTGCTGGGCCCATCACCTGCTCCTCCAATGTTCGGTCGAGTTCCATAATGTAGGCGTTCTGGTCGAGAAACCAGACGTAGGTGGCATCGGGGTATTTTGACAGCGCATGGCGCATTGCGATAACCTTGGACCATGATCGAGGAGATTTATCCGTCTTATAGTCGCTCGCCTTTACGATCATGGCTTCATATCCTACAACCAGATGTCAGTTCATAACCAAAATACCCAAGCTCAGTAAACGTCTTACCGTGCCTCGCCGCATATCGTTCCCGATTTTCCCGGATAGATTCTAGAAAAGATGTGCTGTACAGCTTATTGTCCAAGACTGTCACAATGACAACTGGCGGGTCGCCCGAGGGCACATGCTCCTGATATGGCCTCTCGCCTCCTAGTCCCAGCAGAAGATACAACAATCCAACAGCGCCGAGGACAACAAGAAGGAGTGTTCTTTTGCGAATCCGTCGTAAAATTGGGGGTATTTGTGAGGAGCGCGGTCGGAAAGGTGGTGGGTTGGAATTCTTGCGAGGGGGGTATGCGAAGTGCATCTTGGGCGAGTTTTTAGTTGGAGCAAGTTGAAGCGAAGGATCTGTAAATCGCGAACGAAGCTATTCTGGCCTAATTGACCTTCAGGCCGTCGGAATAGCCAGCGCGGCTCAACAAGGGTTCGTCGATCGCCGGTCCTGGGAAAGGGAGATCAGGGTCTCGTGTAACGTCGGCGAAGGCGGGCGGCTGTATATATCAGGTTCAAGATATAAATTCGTAATTGCAGCAAGAAGTCAAGAAGTGAGCGAGAGCCTACGGTTTAATGCGCAGCAGTCGAGAAAGATAATCAGGAAGCCATGGCTACAGCAGTTATTGCTGATTGCTGATAGAAGGCCAGCAATGAAATCTAATTCATGAGACCCTGGCCCACATGCCATTGCAGGGATCTAAGAACACCAAATTCCAACGTCATTCGGTATCGGTGGCACAAATATCCGATTAACAATAATAATTTAGGTTGAGGGTAATGGAAGAATGCATTGAAAAACTCTGAGCAATTCGTATAATAATCGTATTGCAATGGATACGGGACTATGTATAGATGGTGAGCATCTTCTTTTAGAAACAAGTGTTTGAATACGGGCAGTGCAGAATAGTGGACCGTCAAGCTGTCATATATCGGATGATTGAAAGCAATGTCAGATCAAGTTACCTACAGTAGCTACAGGTGTCTGGCAAGGGCCTGGAACGGCTGGAATACCTCTTTTACGACTATTATCCTGCAATAATAAGCTAAGATACAATTCATCTTATGGTTAAAGCTACGGGATTTACTAAAAACATACACTCATAAATTTAGGCTTGAAAATGTGCTAAGATATACTGTTATTACTGGCTAGAGTCTGGCTTCTTTTTAATGCCCAAGGGATAGACAAGAGCTAGGTGAAATACGATGGCATTGGCATGTATCAACCAACATTCGGCAATCTGCTCACTGGATTGTACTGGGGTAGTGTACCCAGCAGACGCCTCACATTGTAATGGATACCCAAGGGCACCCCAATGTGTGAGTGAAGGCTGATAATCTCGTGCTGGCCAGCAAGCAAAGGACCAAAACGGTCATTACCCAAGGCACAACAGAGCGTAAATCTTTGCACACAGACTAGTTGACTTGACACGGAGGAGCAAGATCGAGGCAACTTAAGAGTGTGCAAATTAATACATAACAACGTAAGAGATATTGACCCCAAGGGCATGTACAACTTCTTCAGGACAAAGGCCTAAGCAGCTTCATTCACCTTTCTTACTTTCCTGTCCTTGGTTGACATTGACATCTTCATCTTCATCGTCGTCATCGCCTCCAACGTCGATGACCCTATCGCTCACATTTTTGAGCACACGAGCACTCAGTTTTTGAACAAACTTCCAAATACCCACGAGGAAGGTAATTGCGCCGATGAGTACAAAGATGAGGTTGATGTTTTCGACACGGTTCCGGCCAGTGCCTCCTCTCCTGCCACCACCACCTGCCACCCCGCTGCTTCGGATCTGCCACCAATGAAATGGAGTCACAGAGATCATCGTCTTGAATAAACCGACGATTCCCAAGGAGAAGAAGCCCTTGATAAAGTGTTCGATCCACGAGGTGGGTTCTGGTGGTGGAGGTTGTCTGAGGGCTTCGATATCTGTTACCACGCTTGTGACAGTTTCACCAATGGTTCCGATAGGGTCGGACCAAAGATCAAAGAGAGGATCCGCGATGAATCCGAGGAAAAAGACGCTCATCAAACAAAACCACAAAGTCAAGCCGACCTGTGCCCACTTGCTGCTCAAAACAGAGCCCCAATGTAGTCGAGAAATGCGATACGTGAACTTGCATGTTGGACATTGCCAGTAGTTTCTAGCCTCTGTTGGATTCGCGCGTCTCCAAGCATCGAGGCATCCTTCGTGAACATACTTTTGCGAACCCTTACACTTGCATGGTGATAGTAACCTTCCCAATTCTGGGTCGTCAGAGGTGTATGTTGGGCGGGATGATGCCGTCTGGATGCCAAACGTGGTTGACGGATCAGGGAACCTGGGCTCTTCAGTGTCGAGGCAGATACGACAAGTGCGCGTGCCATAACGCTTGTTTCTCGGCGTGTTTTGAGGTTCCTGTCGAGCTGTGGTCTCTGGCTGCGGAGAGGTCCACTCTGCCGTCGATGTTGGTGCCCGCTGTGGTTCTGGTTCTGGCTCTGTCTTTGGTGGCTGAGGTGCAGGAACGTCCATTACCGAGTGCCAATCCCATGTAGGACGCGTATCCATGATGATTTACGTGGACCTGTGGATGTAAAGAAAAGAGGCAAAGACGCAGTAAGTGGTATAGGTATAGTAGCGAGAACAGAAGGGATGTATAAAGTAGACGTTGCGTTGGCCGTGGAGGCGGTTCGGCACAACCTACATGTTTCTGTGAGGCTCAATGTCAAGTGCAAGCGTGACTAGTAGTAGCAAGGGAAAACACTTGGCCGCCAAGATCATTACCAGAAGATATGAGTATCAAGAGGCCAGCTCAGCCTTTTGTGGGAAGAATATTGAGGAAGGAAACCGAAACTGCCGATAGAAAGCTGGCTGGGCAGAAGAAGCTGCTTTGAGTGGAGTCATAGAGCTCCTGGTCGGGGTTCGGATAATCAGTTGCCCCGCATAGCTTCGGGCGGTTGAGCTCGACGCGCAGCTGGGCCTGCCTAGAGGCTACAGCTGCTAAGGTCGGCCAAACACCAAAGCTCCAGTTGCAGCCTCGCTCGATATCTCCTTGTCAACCCCACGAATTGATCAACACCAATAATTCAACCTTTACATCATCCAGATCGAGTCTGTTATAGCAGAGTCTTGAGCGATGGCGGATCGATACTCCTTCTCCCTCACAACCTTCTCCCCCAGGTATGTTTCGGTGACGACACTGCTATTCCCATGCGGGCATCATCACTGACAGAATGTAGCGGAAAGCTAGTGCAGATTGGTACGTAGACACCTCACAGCCAACCTCGACGACTCCTTGAATACCGGATCTCATGGCGAATACCTCTACTTACGAAGCTAACTCGGGGACATAGAGTATGCCCTCAATGCTGTAAACCAGGGTATCACTGCCCTTGGTATCAAAGGTGCGCTCTCTCCAACCTCGCAAAGAGACTGCTACTGACCGAGACAAGCCACCAACGGTATCGTTCTTGCTACTGAGAAGAAGTCATCATCTCCTCTCGCCGACCAGAGCTCCCTCGAAAAGATCAGCGACATCACCCCCAACATCGGCATGGTGTACTCTGGCATGGGCCCCGACTATCGAGTATTGGTGGACCGCGCACGCAAGGTCTCGCATACCGGTTACAAGCGCATCTACAACGAGTACCCCCCAACCAGAATATTGGTGCAGGACGTTGCCCGAGTGATGCAGGAGGCCACCCAGTCCGCTGGTGTTCGACCCTACGGTGTGAGTCTGTTGATTGCTGGTTGGGATGAGGGCATTGAGCCCGAAGAGGAGACCGAAACCACTGAAGAGAGCGAGGACAAGAAGGTCAACCGAAAGACTGGCGGTATTCATAAGGGCGGACCCATGTTGTATCAGGTCGATCCTTCTGGCAGTTACTACCCTTGGAAGGCTACGGCCATTGGTAAGAGCGCGACCAAGGCCAAGACATTCTTGGAGAAGCGATACTCGGAGGAGCTGGAGCTTGAGGATGCCATTCACATTGCGCTGTTGACTCTGAAGGACAACATCGAGGGAGAGATGAACGGCGACAGCATCGAGATTGGTAAGTTCTCAAAGGAGTTTTTGTAGTGTTTATTTCTAACATGCTGTAGGTATTGTTGGTGCTCCCGCAGAGCATCTTCTGGGTCTCGAGGGCGTTGAGGGGGCTGTTGGGCCCCGGTTCAGAAAGCTGACTCCTCAAGAGATTGAGGATTACCTGACGAGTCTATGAAAACCCTTATGCAGATGATCATCACGAGAAGCCTTGTACAATAGAGGGTCATTGGGCTCAATAGAGCTGGTTCTGATAGAAGGGCAGCTCATTCCGAGCTCTCATGTCATTCAGGGTGTGCCTTTGCTGTGACTATGAATGATGACCTGGGACCGGCCTCGACAGCAACAGCATCCCAACCCACGGGAATTTTGAATTCCAACATCAACCATGAACCAAACGGATCTTGCACGTCCCTTCCAAGGCCAGTTTGGCCGTTTGTGTTGTCACCTATCACATAGACGCAGCCATCAGTAGTTAGAGCAATGGCATGCGACTCCCCAACTGCGATGTCTTCCACATCTTTATCTCCATCTACTTCAACGTAGTTTGGTATTGCACTAAGATCGAATGCGTTGTGACGACTCTGCGAGCCAGGCTGTTGCATGCCCCAGAGGTATAATCCACCACTCTCTGTGAGAGCTGCAACGGTATAACCTCCAGCGGCGATTTTCTTTATAGGCTCGCCGAGATCACTCAGGTCGGTTACAAGATTTGGTATATGAGCAGGGCTATATGTATGGTTAGCTGTGCAATTGCTCGAGGGGGTGGTAAATACATACTAGGACTCGTCTACGTCACGACCAAGGCAATTTCGAAATCGAGGATCACCATAACTTAGAACGGATCCTTCCTTGAGGAGAATGACAAAACCGGCATTGTAAGCTGCTATCTGGCGGACGGAAGAATTACAAGGCCAGGTATTGGTACTCTCGTTGGATTTCCATGCAGTCAAGGATGGATACTCAACAATAACTTGAGTTTGATGCAAAGGATCCAGGTCCTGTACCGTCAAGACCTTGCCATCTCCTGATAAGGCACTCGGAGAATCGAACAAGCAGCTTTTATTGCCTTCTTTGTAGAGCAGTCCCTCGGGGGGCGCCCCAGCAATAGACCAGGTGTTATTTCGTTGGACTGAGAAGCATTAGAAGTTTCTGGCCACAAAATAGCAAATTATGAGTACCACCTGCAGTATAACACAATTCTGGAGCAATTCTAGTAACAGACTTGTCTTCCAATACTTTGACAAAGGAGTATAGATCGTCTGGTTTTTCGTCGACTGGCGGTGGCTCAAAGACGAGCTGGTTCCAAGCATTGAAGCCAGCTGCGTAAAGCTCCATGTCCTCACCACCAGAGGCAGCACACACCGGAAGTTCCATACCAGATGAGTTATAGGTTTATATAAACTGCTGTTCGAGGTTTGTAAAGTCTCTTGGCTTGGATGAGGCTTGGCTCCCCAGAATGACAGTCGATTTGGGGATTAAGTATTCTGTTTTGTTATTTTAAGCCATCATTCTGCCAATTTTCATACGGCCAGGCTTACTTGTAGTATGGAAGCAAATGACAATGGTGAGTTGTAATGCAGGCTTCATAAATCGGCACATCTTCTGGGCGGTAAGGTATATCGTGATGGTACAGTGCGAACGCGGCACATCCACTGCCAACCTATAGAAAGTTCACAATATTGAGGGAAGTTCAACTTAGGTACTATAGGTAATTCTGATAAGAAATTATCTGTTGCCTCTTTGATCTTTTCTTAGAAGTTGACAAAGTGAATCAAAATATGACATTTGTTCACTTTTCTTGTTTGTCTGTTTCATGCAGTCAAGTTATGCCTAAATTTTATTTTTATAGTTAAAATACCACGCCGAGAGGCCTTAACTGCCAATTTCAACTGGCAGCATCTGCCATTGGCAGTGAATCACAACTTCCACCAACCACCGAAAGGGTCGGCCTCCCATAAAGGCCATTTCTTACCAACACCATCGATCGATCTCTCACATACTTAATTCTTGCGGGTATATGCCTTGTTGAGAGCCTCATTGATTGGTGGGCATCCTACCAGTGATACTGCCTGCAATTAGTTACCTGACAGGGACTCAGCTATGAGTAGGCGCACGCAACATCTCTCCCCCAAAGACTCTCTTTTTAGTCCGGCCACGATATCGTGGGATCTTCTTTCATGCTTTCAAGCGTTCATAACTACTCAAGAACAATCATTTTTCGGCCAGTCGTTTTGTTCAGCCTGGTGAAGGCACCTTTGTTTTGGAGCGCACCAGCTGCTTTGCAAAAGCAGCCCAGAGGCCGACGGCACTATTCGTTCTCCTTTTACGACAAAATAATGATGGATATTGAGCGTGAACAATTTCGCAAAAGCGGGAGTTCCGGCTCTTCAACACCCGATAGCCCTGTTGTTAACGAGACGCTTCCAGCTGCTGTCGAAATCACGGAAAAAGTATCCATCATAGCTCCCGACAACACATCAGACGACAGTCAAGATGAAAGCACAGTATCAGGGATTAGGTCGCCTGCACCAGCAATCGTCAATCCTCGGGCTTATCAGCGAGAAATGCTGGAACAGAGTCTCAAGAGGAATGTCATTGTCGCGGTAAGCCATCATGACACTGATTGACCTATTTGCACCGGCTGACACAGCTTAGATGGATACTGGAAGCGGTAAAACTCAAGTGTATGTCATGTCCATTCTCTATCAAGTGCAAGTTGTTGACCAAGTTCTACAGAGCTGTTCTTCGCATCCAAGCCGAACTCGAGAGATGTTCACCAGAAAAGGTACGGGATCAAGTGAAACTATCTACCGTAACTTACTAACAAAGAAAAGATTATTTGGTTTCTGGGAAAGACAGTCAGTCTCTGTGAGCAACAGTTCAACGTAATCCACAGGCAGATCCCCTCCGTGTCGATGAGGTTGCTTACCGGACAACTCAACATCGATGCGTGGTCGCCAGAAGTTTGGCCCATAATACTGGACGGGACTCGTATTGTTGTATCGACATTTGACATCTTGCGAGATGCCCTTGATCACGGCTTTGTCAGAATGGACATGCTTGCTCTGATCATCTTTGATGAAGGCAAGTCATTTCTTACCTCTTATCGTTTTTGTTAGCTAACCAAGTCATAGTCCATAACTGCGTCAAAAACAGTGCTGGAAGAAAGATCATGATGAACTTTTACCATGAACAGAAGAATGCCGGTCGACTAGTACCTAGTATTATGGGTTTGACGGCCAGTCCAGTCATTTCATCAGATCTTGCAAGCATCGAGACATTAGAGAATACCATGGATGCAATATGCGTCACACCAACCGTTCATAGAGAGGAGCTTCTTCGACATGTCAACAGGCCTCATCTGGTTCGCTCGCTGTACGACATTGGGAAATATCCAGACCGCACCCCGTTGATGAAGGTATTGCAATCGGAATACCTGAAGATGAACCTTGCACACGATCCAGGCATTGTCAGGCTGAAAGCTCTTGCCGCTAAGCACGACGAGTACCGAATCAAACTTCGGGATGCAATTCTGCAGCACGACACCTTTTCACAAAACCAGATGAAAGGCCTATGGAACAGGAGTAGAGACATTCTTGGTGAACTTGGTAATTGGGCGGCCGATCGATATATATCACAGCTCATTAAAGCCTTTCTCGATCGAGTCGACTCACCTAATACTTTTTCTGATGCCTGGTCGAACGAGGACAGAACCTATCTGGCAGGACATTTGCGCAAAATTGCTATAAACCCGAATGATACCGCACCACCGACCTCACAGGATCTCTCGCACAAGGCCAGTAGATTGATCCACGAACTTGTCGCAGCCGGTGACGACGTAGTTGGCATCATCTTTGTCAAAGAAAGAGCCATGGCAAATATATTGTGCGATCTTTTGAATAACTACCCGTCTATTCAAGAGCGGTACAAAGCTGGTACGATGGTTGGCACATCTAGTTATGGAAACCGAAAACAGAACATGTACGAGTTTCTCAACGGCACTGGTACCCAAGTCCTGGACG
This sequence comes from Fusarium buharicum, assembly GCA_014822075.1. Taxonomy (NCBI): domain Eukaryota; kingdom Fungi; phylum Ascomycota; class Sordariomycetes; order Hypocreales; family Nectriaceae; genus Fusarium; species Fusarium buharicum. The sequence continues at coordinate 12,484 of JAATHB010000196.1, read as the reverse complement.
ACTTTAGGTCAGGTGCCATTAATCTACTTGTGGCTACTAGTGTCCTGGAAGAGGGCATCGACGTTCCTGCATGCAATTTGGTCGTATGCTTCGATGAGACAACGACACTGAAGTCTTTCATCCAACGTCGGGGCAGAGCTCGTATGCAGGAATCCAAGATGATTGCCCTGGAGAGCTCTACCTCAGACCCACGCCTATGGGAAGAATTGGAGCAGGGTATGAAAAGACGATACGAAGATGATCAAAGAGAATTGGCAAGGCTGGGCGAACTAGCACGATCTGAGCCAACAGATTCTATCTACCACATTGTCAAGAACTCTGGAGCCAGGCTGGATCTTGAAAACTCTCGACAACATTTGGAGCACTTTTGCCAGGTTGTCTTCAGAACGGATTTTGTTGACCGACGGCCTGAATATATCTTCCATAAAAAGGAGTCCGGCTATGGAGAGCCAACTATTGAGGCGACAGTGATGCTACCGTCAGGTTTACCGCCAAATTTGCGCAAGTTTCAAAGCACCTGTGGGTGGAAGTCGGAGAAGAATGCCATGAAAGATGCTGCGTTTCAAGCATATGTTGCCTTGTACGAGGAAGGGTTGGTCAGCGACCATTTATTACCTATCAACGCCATGGCTGAAAGCACTGAAGAAGTTGCCGCTGAATTGGTAGTTGAGCCCTTATTTAACCCTTGGTTTCAGGTGGCGCAAAACTGGAATATTACCAATGACAAGTGGCTCTACGCTTTCGAGTTTGACGACGAGGAACCAACCGCCCCTGTTCGTTTTGAGATTGCATTGCCTGCTGAGCTCCCACAACCTCGAGACATCACGATACACCCTGAAGAAAACCGAACATGGTCCGTCAAGTGTGTTGGGAGCAGGAAGATCTCTCATGATGAGACATCTAGTCTCCCAGATCATACATCGACCTTGTTAGCATTGCACTATGGACATCGTTGGCCTGTGGAAGATCGCAATCATGTGATCAAGGTTATCCATGAGCTCAAAGATCTTTCACGGGAGCAAATGGGCGCAATACCATTCCATGAAGGAGGGGAGGTTGCAGCTGCTAAGAAGCTTCTTGTACGAGATCCTCAGAAAACGCCATTTCACTACGTTAGAACGATTTCATCAAAGCCTCCCATCGAGGAAGTACAGCACCCGTTCTTTGAGTACGATACAGCACCAGACGAACCATATCTAATCGTCGAAAAATGGACTCGTAGAGCAGATTTACTCCATGCCCTTAAATCTGATCAGATGAAGAAAGCCAGCCTCAAGCCGTACGGCCGGGTTCTTCCTATCTCATGGGCCAGTGTCGACATTGTTCCCAGGCGAGTCGTTAAGCTCGGCATGCTGATACCTTCTATTATTCATGATTTGGAGGTACAGCTCATCGCTTGGGAATTGTCTTCTACGCTGCTGAGGCCAGTGGGCATATCAAACTTGCAACTTGTTCTTGAGGCTATCAGCTCACGCAGCGCCGCTGAGTCTGTCGACTACGAGCGGCTTGAGTTTCTGGGAGACTCGGTACTGAAGTATTGCACGGTTATTCAGGCCTTTTCCGAGCGTGAGTTTGATTCATATACAGAAAGGAGTTGTACTAACTTGTAATGTAGACCCGGTTTGGCCAGAAGGAATGTTGAACCACTTCAAGGATCGACTTGTTGCTAACACACGACTACACCGTGCGTGTGTACAAAAGGGCCTCTCAAGGTTCATTCTATCCAAGTCTTTCACCGGCCAGAAGTGGAGGCCACTGTACATTGACAACTTTCTCGATGAAGAATCTGTTACTCAACTACCAAGATTCATTGGTCCTAAAAACCTCGCTGACGTGGTTGAGGCACTTATTGGGGCCTCTTTCCAGGACGGGGGCATGGTTAAGGCTCTTGAATGCATCAAAGTTTTCTTGGGCGACAAATGTAACTGGCATCAAGAAGGTTTCGGCAGAGAGATACTATTTGGCGTAGCCGCCGGCGACGTACCTCTCCCTTCGACTTTGGAGCCACTTGAAAGGCTGATAGGATATTCATTCCGAAAGAAGTCGTTGCTGATCGAGGCAGTGACTCATGGATCATATGCTATAGATCTGCACCAAAAATCCTACGAACAGCTTGAATTCCTTGGAGATGCTGTTCTTGACTACATGATTGTCACCAGGATGTTCCAGTTCAGCCCACCCATACCCAATAGTCGTCTTCACATGATCAAGACAGCTATGGTGAATGGAGAGTTCCTCTCCTATATCAACATGGAGCATGGACTCTGTCGAGAAGAGGTCGATATCAAGCGTGACGGAACACTGGAGCCTACGGAAGTTTCACTGCCATTATGGAAATTTATGCGCTATAACTCGATGGAAATGGGCAAGGTGCAGAAACAGACCGAAACCAGTTTTGAAAAGCTGCGAGGTGAGATTGCCACAGCTGTGAAAGAGGGCACACACTATCCCTGGGCGTTACTCGCACGTTTTCGACCAAAGAAGTTCTATTCCGATCTTTTTGAAGCCCTCCTTGGTGCGGTATGGATTGACTCGGGATCTGTCGAAGCGTGCGAGGGCATTCTTCGCACGTTTGGTATTTTACCTTATCTAGATCGTATCCTCAGCGAGAACATTCATGTTCAGCATCCCAAAGAGGAACTCACCAAACTAGCCGTCGACCAAAAGGTCGAATACGACTACACAGTAATCGAGGGATCAGAGCCTGAATACCTGTGCAAGGTCAAGATTGGAGACCGAGTGGTGGGAGATGTGCGAGGAGGATTGAACAAGGTAGAGGCCATGACCAGGGCTGCTGAGCAAGCAGTGAAGCATTTGACCGAGGAAAAGAGACTCACGGATTTGTGGACTGACGAAATGCATATAGAATAGATCGTCAAGACTATCTACGCTGTAGATGAGACGATATGCATGGCTTGCGAGAACAGATCAGTTAGCATCATTGAACGACCTAGCACAGATTCTAGATCTTTAATAGAGTCTCGTCAACCCTAAATTTGCTTCTTTAGTTCTTCTAGGATAGTATCCACGGTCCACTCAAACGTCTTTTCAATATCCCCATCAGCGCTCACGTCGTTCTGCGCCTTGATCCCTTCCTTATCCAAAACATCCTCCTTAAATTTCCCCTCTACATCACCATCTTCAAACATCCAAGCATGCTGCTCGACATAGTTTGGCCAGACAATCTTGTCTACATAACCAGGAGGATCTGCCCAGAAGCCTTCCAAGGTGACGTATCCATCTCTAGCCTCTCTCCTCCCCTTTGCCTTTTCATACGTCGTCCGCAAGAACAGCTTGATGTCCAAGTTGGGCTTTATAGCTTCCATGGAAGGTGCGTAAAGCAGAAACCCGTCGAGTAGACATAGACGAAGATTGTGGCGGAGGGGGTGGTCAAGTGCGAGAGCGGCGTCGACCTTTGCGCGCTGGGCGGCGATGGTGGACTCTGAGACAGGGCACTTGCCCACAGAGTTTTTATCCTCTTTTGAATCGAGGGTTGGCTTTAACGTGTAGTTAAGTATGAGTTTCTAGGGTTGAAGGGGGGGATATAGAACTTACGGGAAAGGCAGCGTGTTGACGGATGTAAGCGAGGGATTCGGCCATGGCGGGGATGTCGATAGCCTCAGGACAGTCCCAATCTAAAAGACCATTCTTTGTAGGAAGCCTATCCAAGCAATTATAAGCTAAACTCTTGAATATAAAATTGGTAAGGGATGTTGACGCACTCAGCTTCCGGTCTATAAAAGTCATCCTCATGAAGGATAAAAGTATGCGGGAAAATGTCTCGCAGCAACCTCGCAAGGGTCGTCTTGCCGCTGGATGAGCATCCCGAGATACCGACTATAAGAGCCTTGTTAGAGCTCATGATGCTGGTTACACAAGATGAGCTTGTGCGACGTCTGGGCGTCCAAGATTGGGTTGTTTGTGAGTCTTTTGATGCAGTCAAGATGCGGCGCTCCACGGACGCATATGCAGGGGAGTAAGGCGCTAATGACGGAATAGCAGGGGTTTTTAAGTTCTTGATAGGCAGGGTTATTTGCTATTTGGTCTTGAGGTTTGATACTTTGTGTTGCAGTACGTACTTAAGTTTTCTTGACATTTTGTGATATGATGACTCTAAATGCTGCATTTTACTCACGTCTCAGCTACTGTTTTGATTGCCCAAAATATTTATCCCGTCCTAGATAGACATGAGGAGTCTATTCCGTGTGGAAAAATGAACGGAGAAACCACAAGCATTGCACGTCTTAGTGGGTCTATCCATATGCTGAGACGAAGGCTACCGTCACTTACAAGTTAAAATAGAGAGAAAGAACTCTCTACGCGCAACATCTGTCCACCATCGACGCTTTCACTTGCAAAATATCGCCAAGAAAATATTGTAGTAGAATTGTATGATCCGTTCAAGGGAGTACTTGGAGTCTACTAAGGGTCCAGCAAGGGAGGATCTGGTTGTTGAAGTCAGTCAACAAGACATCAATACTGTTTATTACCACGCCATATCCATTACGATTGACATCTATATATATTACATGTCTGCTGTCCTAAATCAGAATTGAGTTTATCCTCCAAATCTCGAGAAAATTTATTTACCAAGTAAACTTCAAATACATGATAAGATTCCAGCTGGTGACTCTCATCGTCTCGTCCACATCGCCAGCCGATGCATACCAGACGCTTCTCCTATTGCCTCCCTTGAAACAGCCCTCGCCCCTACTTAAGCTATCATGAACCACTACCCATATTAGAGGCTTCTGCCACAAACAACAATGTTGAAACCTTTGCAACCCAGTATGGAGAAATTCCAACCTCTCAAGAGCAGGATAGCGATGAAGTTCGAATGGGTAAAGGCTCATGCTCCGAATATCGTCAAATCGCGAGCCTTTAGACGAACATTCATTACCGTCGCCGTTTTCGCATTTATCGCCGTCTTTATCATTGTTACAAATATTGGCCTCTTTATTCCCCGTATGATCAAAGGCATATCCAAGTTTCCATCTTGTCAAAGCAAGGGTATCAATGGGACGACACCAATATGGGAAAAGTCACAGAAGAAATATGAGCATTTACTCGACGATAAGTTCACGTACGTGACAAAGGTATTTGCACATGCGCAGTATGGAATTGGGCTAATGCTGGCCGTGCTCTAGTATCGCGATGCAGACATATCACCGTCCAAAGGAACTTCAAGATACTCTCGATGCCATCCTAAGTGAGGTCATCCCCTCGCTTCTCGAAGTAGTTATCGTCTGGAACGACCTCGCGAACTACCCCCCAGACGACTACATCTCCAAACACGGTGTTCCCGTACGGTTTCGAAAGTCGAAGCGCAACAGCCTCAACGAGAAACTCTGGCCCGACCCCGAGTACAAAACACAAGCAATCCTCCTTTCAGACGACGATGTATACTACCACCCCAACGATCTCGAATTCGTATTCCAGACATGGCGTAAGTTTGGAAGGAATCGAATGGTTGGCGCTCTCGCTCGATGCGCTCCAGCTGATACTTTGGGTTATCACAAGTATACATTCTGCTCTGATAAGAAGGGAGAAGACGAGTACAACATGATCCTGACAAACCTCGCCTTTTCGCATATTTCATTTCTGGACTACTACTCTTCCAACGACACCACTATGGCCCAGATCAGGGACTACGTAGACGACGGCTTCAACTGCGAGGATATCGCGATGAATTACGTCCACTCACTACTCACTGGAGAAGGACCTCTGCTTATCAACGGACATAAAAAGTATGTCAACTTTGAACCCCGAGAGGGCATAAGCAGCAAGAAGGGCCATATGAACGCGAGAAGTGCATGTCTTAACGACTTTGCAAAGTTCTTTGGGTGCAATCCTTTGATCGATGAGTCTGCGTACATCCAGCGCGGTGTTATTGTTATGTGAGGGCGTCAAGCCGAAAATGAATGTTGTGACATACCACTCGGATCAATGATTACTGTTAGAAGAGCATAAAGGGAGATGGTATAGAGGAGTTTTGTTATTGATATACTTCGGATTGGATGTATTGCATGATAGGGGGTTACGGCTGCACCGGAAGCGTTATACACTAATGAGGCGTTGGAGAAAGAAACAATAAACGCTAAACGCTAAAAAGCCATTTGATGTTGAATATCCTTGACAGAATATTGATTCTGTGACTTGAAGCAGTTTGAGAGTTTGCTTCATCAACAGTCATAGCTGCCCCACGTGATGTAACCAACACCAACCTAGCTCCATCACCAAAACCACCAAACACCATCACAACCTTTCCAAACCCGCCAGACTTGCCCAAAATGGATCAAGGTCAACAAACAGGCGTCATCATCTCCACGGCTGTCGTAGCCCTTCTCACCGGCTACGCATTCGGCATCTACACCATCCGCGGCTACCTCATCTCGCCCTCTCTTGTCGAAGAGCGCCGGCGCGCCCTGAACGATCCTGTCGAGAGCGACGAGAGTGACATTGACGAGGACGACACTATTCTTGACCATGCGCCAAACTGGGCCAATGGCGCCGACGCGGATCGCAGACAGGGCTTAAAGGCTGCAGACGAGAAGAAGCCTCTTATCCAGGATAATGGTGAGGAGTGCAAGCTTGTTCTTGTTGTGCGAACAGATCTGGGCATGACCAAGGGTATGTTCCCCAGTATCTTGACTGATGTCTATGTGCTAACGTTTCTTGGTAGGTAAAATCGCTGCGCAATGCTCCCACGCCACCCTCGCATGCTACAAGGCCCTCGCTCGTGCCCCCGCCGACTCACCCCAGGCTAAGATGCTCAAGCGATGGGAGCGTCTCGGCCAGGCCAAGATCGCCGTTCAAGTCAAGAGCCAGGACGAAATTCTCGAGCTTCGCCGCAAGGCTCGATCGCTGGGACTCACGGCAGAGGTTATCCAGGACGCTGGCCGAACACAGATCGAGGCGGGCAGCATGACTGTACTGGGTGTTGGACCTGCGCCTCGAAGTCTTGTTGACCAGGTCACTAGTGGACTGAAGCTGCTCTAAACGACACACTATAGAGTGACAGATTGAGTGTCAAAGGGATGTATCATAAACGAAGACACGTACGGAATTACGAATTGGGTCAGGCTATTTAAAAGTACCACAAGCATATAGACATTCAAGGAGTTTTGATAGACAAAAACATTCTCCAAAGGCATGCTTTTCGTGTTTGAAGGGTATTATTCGCGTTCGTACATAGTCTATTACTCCCTCTTGGCAAACCTCGACAACGCCGGTCCCAGATCTGCTTCCGCCTCCAGCTGCTTCTTGTCCTTCTTTGACTGCTGCTCCTTCCAGATCTCGTCCACCTGTAGTCTCTTCTCGTCGATGATGTTCTTCTTTCGCTGCTTGCGAAGGTACTTCTTGAGCGCGCCGTTCTTGCCCCTCGCTCGCTTGCGAATCTCCTCGGCGATGTCTGTAGCTGGCGTATCGAGGTCTTTCTCGGCGCGGCGCTGCTTCTCGGACCGCAGGTCCAGGTTGCCGATGAAGTTGGGGTCGAGCGCGATCATGTCGGGCTGGAGCTTGTTGAGCAGACCCTTGACTTCGGACTCTTGGCGCTGCTTGGCCGTCTCGAAGGGGTTGACTTCCAGAGCGTCGTAGTTGGCCTCGCCAGCGCCGGGGACGATGATAGAGGAGAAGCCAGAGTCGTGGCCAAGACCGAGAACATCTTCAAAGGGGCACCAGCGCACGCGCTCGATACGCTTGCCCTCGCCTCCCCAAGCCATGTAAGGGCTTTGAACCTTTTCTTGAACAGGGGCGTTCTTATCGAATAGACCCTTCCAGATGGTGGTCTGGGTGCCCCAACCAACGGCCGTCAATCCAGTATCGGAGATGGCTACTGATGAAGCAGGCTGGCGTGTAAAGTAGCTGTTGACCTCGCGGAACATTCTGATATCCCACACGGCCATCTTCTGGTCTTGGCCAGTTGATACCATATATCGACCCTCACGGTCAATGGCCAAATCTCGTACAGGTCCTCTGTGTGCTAACAACTTGACGAGGGGATCTTGAGAATTGGGCGACCATAGTGTAACTGTTCCGTTTTGGTGACCGACATGTAGAATGCCGTTCCAGAGGTTCTGTCGAAGGGAAACGGGTTGACCTAACCGGGTAGGGATTTCGGCGACCAGTTGTCCTGTTGATGTATCCTGATACTTGAGAAAACCCACAGAGCCCTGCAACTAGTTAGTAGTGCGATTAGAAAAGACAGAAGCTTATACTCACAATTGTTGCTAGTAGGTAATGGTATGGCAGAAACTCCATATGGCTCACTTCTTGGTGTTTCCTTAAAGTATGCAGTTCCACGCCATTGTGATCGTAGATATAAACGTACTTCTTCTGCGCGACCGCAAAGTACTGGTTGTTATGTAGCCACTTGACATCCCTCACCGTCTCGCCCAGCTGTAATTCGCAACCCAGCTTGCCTTCTCGCCAGTCCATCGTCGCTACATGGCCCTTTCGGCCACCAAGCAACAGGTCCCGCCCATTCCTCGAGTAGTCAAACTGATAGGGCCCTAGATCATCCAGTTTGAGCTCGAATCGCTTCTGCGCAGTCTCCACAGCCACTCCTGAAGTGATGTCGTCTTGTCGGACCTTGTATGTTCGTTCGAGCTCGTCTTCGGCTTCGAGAAAGCCTGCCGTGTTCTCGAGCAGGATCTCGGCGTCTTTTGCCTTGAGCGCGGCATCCTGGTACTTGCCCTCGAGGCGCTTCATGTTGCTTCGAAGTTTCTTGTCCTTGATGGCCTTTGTGTTGACCTTCTTCCCTCGACCATAGGCCTTGTTTGCCTCTCGAATCCGACGAGCACGTTCTCGCTCATGGCGAGGAACTAGCTCTGTTCGAGCACCCTCCACTGCTAGTGCGCCATTGTCGCGCACTTTTGTCGTGGGCGCATTAATTTTGTCGACCTCCATCGTTTCGTATCTTCGTTGCGCTCACTGGGGGAAAGGCAGCTTCGAATGGCGGCTTAACAGAAAAAAAGTTCCAGTCTGGCTATCAGGCATGCTTATCGATAAGCCCCACAAAAAAGTCTCTTTTTTGATAGCCCACAAACCCCGCCATGCGTCTGCGATTATTGACGATATTGCCATTAACAGTTTCTACGATTTGTACGTGAAACCGACATTTTCCCTGTCGCTTTTTCAATCTGGCTTCGTTACCATTTCGATTCAAAGCCGGTGGCGAGAGTAAAATGCCCGTCGCTGTGGCTCACCATCATAGGCCAACGACCAAGGTCACGCACAAGGCGTTTAAGTCGAGGGCTGCTTCCAAGCATGAGTTGAGAGATCGCGCAAAGGGTATGAGCCTTCCAAAATTTCAAAGTTTTAGGAATTCTAACATGAAAAAAAGGTCGAGTTCCCAACGAAAAAGGCACCCGAAAGACTCCCCATCAACAAGTCATGTCCAAGTTCGACCGACGCAACCAGGCCAAGCAGGCCAGGTTGAACAAGCACAAGGAGCATGTCAAGGAGACCTCAGTCTTTGCCGGGAAAGATGGCGCCCCCAGACATGTCGCTGTTATTCCTCTTTGCGCCGACACCGATCTCAAGACCGTGATCCAACAACTGAACGGCAGTGTCGACATTAAAGACGATACCGAGGGTGGCAACTACCGAGTGACGGTCGACCGATTCAAGCAAAAATTGCAGTATATCCCTATTGAGCGAGACTTGAGTGCCTGTCTGGATGCTGCTCGTGTGGCCGACTTTGTCATAATCGTTCTATCCGCCAGCGTTGAGGTTGATGAACTGGGAGAGTTGATCCTGCGCAGCGTCGAGAGCCAGGGCATGTCCACTCTCTTCACTCTCGTGCACGGCCTCGACAAGATCGAGCCCGCCAAGCAGCGACAAGGTGTATTGACTTCTCTTAAATCCTTCATCACTCACTTCCACCCCGAGCAAGAGAAGCTTTACAGCCTCGAGAACCGACAAGAATGCGCCAACCTTATCCGATCGCTATGCAGTACTACACCAAAGGGCATCCGATGGAGAGATGAGAGGAGTTGGATGTTGGCTGAAGACATCAAGTTTGCCTACTCAGAGTCTGACCCTACAATCATCACCGGAATTGTGCGCGGCAAGGGTCTCAAGGCCGACCGTCTTCTCCAGGTTGGTGATTGGGGCACCTTTGAGATCGAAAAGATTGTGGCCGCTCCTCTGCCCAAACATATCAAGAAGAAGGGAGAAGAGATGACAGTTGAATCCGAGGAAGTTGGCAAGGTTCTAGATGAGCCTTCTGAGGACCACGATGATTTGGTGGAGCTGGCTCCCGAGGAGATCATGATGGATGCTGATGATGATGATGCTACCATGGCAGCCGATGCCACACAAAAGAAGGGTGTTCTTCTAGACGACCACCACTACTTCTCAGATGAGGAGGCTGAGGCAAGGAAGGTCAAGAAGCGAGTTCCCAAGGGTACATCCAACTACCAGTCAGCCTGGTATTTGGAGGATGTCTCCGACTCTGAGTCCGACATGGAAGACTTTGAGATGAAGGACGAGGCTGGTGAAGAGGAGGCCCGACCTGAAGATGGCCTTGAGGGGTATGCTCCTGCGCCAGCCACTGAGGGTGCTCCTTCAGAGTACCCCCAGTCAGAGATGATGATTGAGCCAGATGAGGAGGAGGATGCCAAGCAGCTCGAGCAATATCGCGCCGGAAAGCGAAACGAAGTTGAAGACGACATGGAGTTCCCCGATGAGATTGAGTTGCATCCTAATGTCTTGGCCCGAGAGCGTCTGGCCCGATACCGCGGTCTCAAGAGTCTGCGAACCAGTGTGTGGCAGGAGGACGAAGACCGCGCACATGAGCCCGAGGAGTGGAGGCGTTTACTTCAGATCCCAGACTACCAGTCTTCTCGGTCACGAGTCACAAGAGAGGCTCTGGTTGGCGGAGTTGAGCCTGGAACTCGTGTTCAGATCTACATCAAGGGCATCTCTCCCCTCCAGGAGAAGTCCTATGATCCTAAGAAGCCCGTGACGCTATTCTCTCTTCTGCGACACGAGAACAAGAAGACGGCCGTCAACTACCTCTTCAACCTCAGTTCCGACTTTACCAAGTCTATCAAGGCCAAGGAGGAGCTCATCGTCCAGTGTGGACCCCGCCGAATGGTTATCAAGCCCCTCTTCTCTCAACCTGGACAAACACCAAACGACGTCCACAAGTACTGCCGGTTCTTGCATCCCGGTCAATCAGCCATTGCGACCTTTATGGGTCCTCTGACCTGGGGTGCTGTGCCCGTACTATTCTTCAAGCGAACCACAGCTGAGGAGGTTGAGAAGGAGGACGGCCCTCACATCGGCATGTCCCTCATCGGCACCGGAACAGCCCTACCACCTTCAACATCCCGTGTCATCGCCAAGCGCATCATCCTTACTGGCCACCCCTACCACATCCACAAGAAAATCGTCACCATCCGATACATGTTCTTTAACCGAGAGGATGTCGAGTGGTTCAAGGCTCTGCCTCTCTGGACCAAGCGAGGCCGAAGCGGATTCGTCAAGGAGCCACTCGGTACACACGGATACTTCAAGGCGACGTTTGACGGACGAATCAACCCTCAGGACTCGATTGGTGTTAGTCTGTACAAGCGGGTGTGGCCACGAAATGCTGCGCCAATGGAGGGGCCGTTGTTGGAGATTGATCCTAGCACGCTGCAGACGGACGGCGATATGATGATGGATGACCAGGCATAGACATGACACTCAGTATACCTCTCTAGATTCAAAAAGGCGTTTTTTGTTTTATCCTCTTACTTGGCTGTTTCCAATATTACCGTATCGTGACATGCTTTTATATGTTAAACTAATTGCTCCAAGCCCTCTGTCGCCCTCGGGCCTCCTTTGCTTCGCCTCTCTTCCTCTGCACCGCTAGCCTTCCATGCGCTCTTAATCAAGTTGACAATATGATCCACGCCAACGTCCTTCTTGACCTGCGCAAATACCGTCGGCCCTCCCTCTCGAATCTTTCTAGCATCCCTCTCCATAACACCAAGATCCGCGCCTACAATCTCCGCCAAATCTGTCTTGTTCACAACCAGAAGATCACTCTGCGTGATGCCTGGGCCGCCCTTTCTGGGGATTTTGTCACCACCACTAACATCGATAACGTAAATAATAAAATCAGCCAATTCTCGGCTGTAGTTGGCAGCGAGGTTATCGCCTCCGGATTCGATAAGGAGCAAGTCAGTGTCGAATTCGCGGTGCAGGTCTTCTAGTGCTGCGAGGTTCTGGGAGATGTCCTCACGGACTGCGGCGTGTGGACAACCGCCGGTCTCAATAGCGCGAATTCGAGGAGGAGGGAGGGCTTTGTTTCGAGTGAGGAACTCGGCGTCTTCGCGGGTGAAGATGTCGTTTGTCACGGCGGCGAGGGAGTAGTCCTTTCGGAGAGCGAGGGAGAGGGCGAGCATAAGGGCAGTCTTTCCGGAACCGACCGGACTAGTTGACAGTCAGCTTCATCTGTTGAATCAGGAAGAGAGGGAATGATCTAACCCTC
>JAATHB010000195.1:0-41486 GCA_014822075.1 Fusarium buharicum | reverse complement strand
CTGTGCCTCTAGCGCTCGCCCTGTACAACTATGATCACCTCAGCAATCGCCGGTTGCTCACATAAGCAACCGGCCATTGCGGAAATTTCGCCCCACCTTTTTCGGCGTTAGAAGAATGCCGAGGCCGACTTGTTCAATAAATTATTGCTGGATGTTGGGGTAGGATGTGGGATATTTCATCTTGACTTACAAATGTTGTGCAACGTGCCGAGTGGGCTTTGTGTTAATAGCAAGGTACCAATAGCACAGCTATCTAACTTTGCAAGCCTCTCAAAGGCAAGATGCATACACAATAACAAAGGATATCGTTGTAGTTATTACGCATTTAGTACTACGCTATCTGTCACACCTTGGGTCGATATCATATCTAGGAGAAATACGTCTTGGTCATTTGAAGCGATTGTGTCCTTGTATTTAAAACGTACTATTATTGCAATAGCCACCGAATAGAGGTCAGTATGATCATAGGGCTGAGCACGCCAGAGCGACGACTCGATGACAGGAAGGGCGAGCAACAGCTATAAGATGACCCTCTGTTCGTATTGCGATGAAAGAAAATGCCAAACATGCCGGAGAGTAACTCGTTACATTGTAGAGATGTTACTTAGCGACCTAGATAGGTATCTAGTCTCCCTTCCACAAACTGATTCTATGTGTGAGGTTTACTAAGACTGTAAGATCATTCTGAGCAAGAATCATGCTAGTGGTTTTACAGGACACTTCCTCATCTCCTTATTACAAGATTATTTGAAATTTCCCTATTACGTATAAATCTCAATCCAATATTTTATAGCGTCCAATGCCTAAAGGGGCTGCACATTCTCAGATATTGTTACCTGTAAGAACGAGAAATGAGATGAACCACATTAAGATACAACAATGCGTTATGCATTAACCAGTCTCGTCAAGTCTTGTAAATAGTACCATCCTTGGGCAACTCGCCGGTAGCCAAGTAATGATCCATAGCCTTACTCGTCTCGCCCTTGAGGTAATGACTCGTATGTCCTGGCCCATTCCTCGTAATGCTCACCCGACGAGGCAACTGCTCTCGGACGCCTTCGGCCCAGGTTATGCTGCACTCGGGGTCGTACACGGAGCTTACGAGTAGGACAGTCGGAGCGTATCTTATGCCGTCATGCAGAGGCCCTTGTGGATTAGTCAACGGGGCAGGCCAGCCGATACAAGTGCTTTCGTAGTAATATGTCTGGGTGGCGCCCCATGTCCTCGGTGCGAAGGGCAAAACACTGATGAACTTCTGTCGCAGGTCTACAGCCTTTCGTGATCTGTGCAACCAGTCCTGGCATCCAATGGCAAGGTAACTATAAGGAGATCCGCTAGGGTCGTTATCAATGCGTCCAGTGGGTAGTGCGGTGGACAGAGCTGTTGCGTTACCCCGGCTGGCCTGGGCAATGGCCTCTCCTAGAGCGATCCAGTTAGGACCGAAATCAAGATCTTTAAAGGTCAGAAAGCTCTGAACGTTGTAACGAATCTCTTCGCCGGTAACGTTTGATCGACAAGTATTGTTGCAACTGGGCGCCGGAATGGGTTTGGAGTCTGCGCGTGCGAGGACTTTGTCAAAGACGCGGCTGGAATTTCTACCGTGAAGAGCGCAGGTTGTGTTTTTGTCACACCATTCAAAGAATACATCGAGGACTGTCTCGTAGGCGGCTGTTTCTCCAAAGAGGGTTGATATCTCGGATTGAGAATGGTCTACGATTGCGTCGAGTACCATACGTCCTACTGATCTGGGGAAGAGAGACATGAACTGTTGGCCGAGTAGCGTACCATACGAAATACCGAGATAGTTGAATTTCGAGGCTCCGAGGGCTTTGCGCACGACTTCGTGATCCTTTGCTACGTGGATAGTGTCGAGATGATTGATCAGAGGGCCGGTGAGTTTAGTGCAGCTTTCTCCCAAGCGTCGGCTGTAGTTGAAGAGTGCATCGTAGTCATCTTGGTTGTTGACAAATGTCTTCACCCGCTGGCTGAATATCTTGGGATCGCATTGAACTGGTGTGCTCTGACCCACGCCGCGAGGATCAAGACCTATGATATCGTATGCGTCTCGAAGCTGAGATGAAAATGCAACTGGCGGAAAGAAAGGGCCTGCTGCAACGAGAAGCGTTGCGGACGCGCCTGGCCCTCCTGGATTGAAGAAGAGAATGCCCTGTTTTTCACCTTTCCCAGTGTGGTTGAGTCGAGTGAGGGTGAGCTTGACTGTTTTGTCCCCCTTAGCAGCGGTTGAGTTGCCCTTTTGATATGTGAGGGGAACGTTGATAATGCCGCAGTCAACGCTCGGTGGGATTGTTGAGGGACATTTTCCCCAGGTGATCTTAGAGGTCGAAGACCTGCTGCTAGACACAACTGCTTCTGCAATTTGGAGTGAATAGAAAAGAAATAAAAAGCGGAAAAGTAAGCGCTTCGCTGACGCCGCCATGTTGAAGCCCGGTTGCAAGCGATGTCACAAGGTGAAGCATGTAAGACTCGCAGCGAACGAGCGACTCATCGTAAGATTTTATATCTCCTCCGCACAAGGCTGGATTACGAGTAGCTACATCACTATGCCAATGAGTGTCGAAAACCACGCCCAGAAGGTTAATTGGAGCCTGATGGGTGATGCCGTGTGTTCCGACGTAACTATACGGTAGCTGTCCAGATCCACGGCAACAAGCCCGCGTTAGTGCTGACTGCAACACCACATACGTCACAAGTTTTCGAACTGGGCTATTTCCTGGCTTGTAAGGTTTGGATTTGCTTAAAAGTGCAACTGGGTGGCATTGATTCCTCCGTGGTCATTACTTTTTACTGCACTGTAATAATATGCCGGTTGGCCACACTTCTCCGGAGGACCCTATAGGTTCTGCACTTCCAGCAATATATTTAATCAGCTTTGATATATTTCAATATAAAATGGTAGCCTGGCAAGAGTCCTACCATCCAATGTTAACCGAAACTTAATATATACCTAGATAGCTTTTGCGGAGTATGTATATGGTTGTTAGGGTAAGCCCCGGCAAGCTTTTATATCTGAATTAATGAATCATGAGAAACACAATGATTATTTAGCTCCAAAACTGGTAGAATTAACAAGACCTATTATTGATATGTAGCATGGGGCTATCAAGCTATCTATATAACTCCCTGCTGTCCACTGCATGGCCCTTGTCCTGGGGAGTAAGAGTGGGAATATATTTGCCCCGATGGATTTCAATGGGTTGGCTCTAACTTTTACACAGATTTCTGGAATAAAGCGGCAGAGGTTTTAAAACAGAGTCCCGAAATCTTGCTGTATGTCGAATTCTGAAACACCTGGCTACACCTTTATAAGAGGTCCATATGGGTACCTTTCTCTCGACTTTTAACAGTTTATAGTCAGATCTGGTGTATATATGCCTAAAATCAGCTACCAGAGATACATAAATCCAAACTTTCAATTTTTAACTCATACTTCTACGTGTCGTTGTCGATGTTATGTCTCACTGATCAACCAGCCAGCAATACAGCCTATTCTGGAGGACCAACTCCAGGACACAACCTCAGCGGCAAGACGAAGGAGAGGAGTTACAATGCTAGTAGACCATTTCTCCCAGTTGGTCTTGGCGTATTTTCTAGGTGCCCTTGAGCCAAACATGAAGAGCCTACGCATACATATCTATCATATGGCTACTGCTACTGAAAGGTAAAAAAGGTTCGCAAAGCACTGGGCATGCCTACTACTCCACCCCCAATGCAGAACAAAGAGGATTCACCCTCGAGTTAACTCGTGAGGCAAGAAAAGAACCTGCATCTCCCATTCCCAGGTATAAAAGCAGACGGGAGTTGAACCCGTGATCTTGGAGACAGACTGAGGGGGACTGCACCACGCTTTACCCACCAAGCCACCGCTTCAGTTCTTGTTGGGAGAATGGGTTCTTATTTCAGTTAAAAAGGGTTCATAAATGATTATAGAGGAAGGTGGGGGATCAGATCGTTGATCATAGTAATTGCTCCTTCCCTCTCTGTGTTCTGGGATGTGGTTTGCACGTGAAAGGTTAAGGCGTCATCGTGATAGGGGAACCACCTGTGGCTTACGCAGCGGGCCACGGAGGAAGTCTGCTACCGCTTGCAAGACATGAAAAAGCAGGAGACAAAACAAAGAGATGACTCGCATACTTCCAGATAATGTAAAGAAGTAAATGAAAAGAAAGGAGGAGTGAGTTTACAAATGGTCGATTGAAGTTGGTGTGGCAGCATATCCCTTGTCTGCACGTGATCCAGATCGTAGGCGCCAAGTCCGCTAATGGGCGATCCCGAAGCTAGGTAGGCTAGTTCAGAAACATCACCAACAGATCAGCTTCTAATTACCAAACAGTTCGCTTAAAGTCGAGCAGCAGTAAAAGCGCCTAGATATTACACAGTTTCAAGTATTGTCTCCGGTTACGGCGGTGGCTCCGAGGCTGTAAGAGAGCATCTTTTGAGACGGATTACAATGTTACTTGAAGAACAGGATGAACTCACTAACTTTAACAATACAATCATTCTAGTAATAAGAGCCAGGTATAACACAAGATAATTAAAATAAAAAGAGACAAAAATACACGAATCGAACCAAGGGTCTGGAGTTTTAGAGTTTCTCTTTCGAAAATTATAAAAAAAAGACACAATGACTGGTATGACCATTCGGCCATACCAGAAGCATGGTGCAGCCCCCCCAGGCAATGGTATTAGGGGTAGCATCCTATATATACCTCCTTTCCCACATTTCTTACGGATAGCAGCAAAAGGATGGTCATAGTTGAACAATATGATAACTCGGAGTAGGGTTTGTTTTAGACGAAAACAAAAGAAGAACACAACAACTGCTACGACCATTCGGCTATAGCAAGCATGGTGCAGCCTCCTCTGGTAAGAGTAGGTAGGATAACCACCCATATTTGTCTTCTAACAACTCGGAATCAAGCAAAAATAAAGAATCTAGAACAGATAAATGCTTCTGATGACATGCTCGCTACCTGGCCCATGGCACTGGAAATATAATATCAGAGTCGCCGCCTTACAAATGGCTGATACTTCATAGCCTGGTAAAACACCCACAAAATGTAGAGACTCGCGATTCGAATAAGAGAATCCATGATAAGGTTTATGTCTTACAAAGAGAAAAAAGTGACACATGACCACCATGGCCGTCGGGCCATAGCGGAAGCATGGCGCGGTCCCCCCAGACACTGGTTATTGTCTCAATGTGATTATTGTCTCAATGTTTCTTATATGCACCTCAACCTAAGAATCTGCCTAAAGTCTATCAGATTGGGCAAGCTGTTTCTTACAGTCTGGTCTTAGATAAGAATTGTAAATTTGTTGTATGGTCGTATTGTCATATATTCTGTACATCGTCTATACTTATCGAGGCCGCTTTTGCCGCAATGATCGCCGCTTTTGCCACTGCGACGCCTCTCAGCTCATCCGATCCCTCCACGTCGCACACATCATTCTTACCCATTCATCTCCATCACTTTACAAGATACTTCGGCGTCATTTAATTCTCAAGTCAAACTTCTCATTTACCAAAACATAAAACTGATCCACTATGGCCGAGCAAAGACCGCCTTTTCCACCCTTCAACCGGGAGACGGCCCATGCCAAGGTCAAGGCTGCCCAAGATGCATGGAACACAAAGTGAGATCCCCTCTTCTTTAATAAGAAATTCAGGCTGAAGATTTCTCGCATAAGAACGCCGTCAAAGGTAAAGATGGCATACACTGCTGACTCTCTCTGGCGTAACCGCGACACCTTCATCAAGGGTCGTGATAAGATTGAGGAATTTTTGACCGACAAGTGGAATCGTGAGCACGAATACAGACTACGAAAGGAACTCTTTGCTTTCGATCACGACAAGGTATGTCTGCCAACTCTGACTACTCAGCTGCACTTGCCCGGGCACGCCCAATCATCTCATGTAGAATCTCTATAATCCCCATTCTAACACAATCCGTGTGATCAGATTGCCGTCCAGTTCTGGTACGAGTTTCACGATGACGATGGTCAGTGGTGGCGATGCTATGGACTCGAGGACTGGACCTTTGATGATGATGGTCTCATGAAGAAGAGACAGATGAGCGGTAATAACATCAAGATCAGTGATGAAGAGCGCTGGTTCAAGGACGGTGTGGATGTCAATACGGTGGCTATTGGACCGCACCACTGGTGATATATGATGCAGATAAGGAATGAAGAAGACTCTCACTGCATGGAGAAGCTTCTAGTCACAAGGTGACTCATCGAAGGGTCATGTTTGTTTAAGTTTTGGATGAGTCAATCATGCAGAATTGAGCTCAGCAACTCATAGTAACACACAATCCTTTAGACATATGATATTTCACTGCCAGCTTGGATTTACGTCTCAAAGATGACCTCTAATATCCTCATGTAGACGATTTACTACAAACAAGTGATGGACGCTAGAAAGGAAGGAGCAGCGCGGATACTCGCGTCGTCCCGTTCCGTACCTAAAATGGCAATATCCTAAAAGGGCAACCTTTTGGCCAGGTACGCAAAAAGTGATTTGTAGGGGGGGGAAGTGGAAATGTTAACATGATGAACTAGAGTGGATCAATATGGCTGTATAGTCTGTAATAAGGTACGGTGACCTCCTGTTGTAGCGTATTTATATAAGAACATACGAGATAGAATTGCTCAAGGTAATTACAATACTTAGTCAGGGTTGATCAGCTGGTCATGAGATCATGTATTCTTATCATTCGCAAGATTCATTGACATGTTCGGATGGCCATAAGATTGGAATAACCCAGATACAAGACGTCAAATGGCATGTCGTTACTTTCATATTGCGTAGCTACCTAGTTTGTACATTCTCATTTAACCCTTTGCTCCCGAGCGAACGAAACAGAGAAGTCAACATGGCTCATCACGGAGTAGTACAAGCTTGGACGCGCCCTTCATCCTCTACAGACAAATACCAAGGCAATCGCGTCCACCATTGTGAGGATCACACTTATCCGAAGGATCATCATAGCACCAGAGACCCTTGGGACATTTCTTTCCGATAAATCCTCCGCACCGTTTCGGCTTCTTGGGGGCACAGATGCCCGGCTTGTCGCAGGCCATACCGCAGTCGCCGGGGGTTCGAGGGTCGTCAATGCAGTGCGTTCCCTTCCTGCAGGGCGGCGGCGGCGGGGCGCGTTTTCCTCCACAGGTCTGGTACTGGTTCTTGAAAACACATTGGCCGACGCAGCGGTTGAGGTCCCTGCAGTCGTCCTGAACGGGCTTGCATTTGGTGTCGTTGGGACAGGGTGCGATCTTGAGGCCACAGGGTCGACCGCTGGTTTGTGCGGCGCCTGTAATGCCAATGATGGCAGCGAAGAGGATGTTTTGAAACAACATGATGGTTCTGGTAAAATTGATTTTGGAGTAAAGAGGTAGATTGAAACTGATAGTAGTCTGGGGTGAGCTTATGTGGGGAGACCGAGGGCCATTTAATAAGTTTTTGAGTTAAGTTTAACTAACTTCAACCAAGCTCAATTTTCCTGAAACATGTAAGACGGACTAATCCTTGACCTGTCGTGCCAGTAACGTCGGTACACGACTCCGCGAACAGATGGAATCAAGCCACCTCGTATGGCCACCGTCTCCTGTGCAATATGGCTTTCGATAGTACAGCCACGACGCACTATTTGTTCATTGTTTATCACCACGCTTGAAGAATGCCTTAGCTGTAAAAGCTTGCTTAATTTGGAACCCACTGACGATCCATACCGTCACCCAGAGATAAGCCAATTTTCCGATTTTAGATCAAAGTTTCAGGGCAGGACGCCTCGTTTTGATCCCGCAAACACGCCATAATCAGCGTCGACCATTCCAGACCTACCTGTATGTCACCGTGCTCGAAACTCAAACATCATTGTGCCTTGCAGGCTCGTTTTGGAGGGATAGCAAGGTAACATAGGTTCACGGATTATGAACCTTGTGTAGATTTGGGTTGCTTTCTGAGAAATTAGAGATTTGCCTAAGCTGAAAAGAGGAATGTGGCGGTCGGTCGATCGCCCGATAGTCCTAGGAACCGCCATTATTCTCACATTGTGATGTATGAGGCACACTGCTGCGCGTTTACACGATATGAGAATAATCCAGTAATGCAGGTTATTCACCAAGAACGACCTTTAAACGCCCAAATCTTTGATCTTGTAGCAAGTGCTGAAATAGTCGCAATCGACAAATATTCGCTATATGACTTAAGATACTACTAGAAGGAAATTCTTGAGACCGTGTCTTTTTTTATTGGCACCTACTTCATAGGACAGACTAGGTGTCTGTGACTGTTGGATAGTCAGATAGTCAAGTAAGATTATGTAGTGACTGTGTAAGAGCATGGTCGAAACAAATGTAACAGCACAGACTTTGGAGTCATCCTTCGCGAAGTATGAGTACAGAACCTCGTCACTCTACATCCTAAGCAAATTTCGACCTGAAACTTTGGGTTAATAAAAGGGAATAGTTATAATCCTGATACTCGGGGGGTTGGCTTGGGTTAGGTTGTTTATTATTGTGAAAGAAACTTAATTCTTGGACAGAAGTACCTTGGATGTCTTGACAGCACACAATCTAGGACGTAGAAGTGAGCATAAACAGATAAGATCTTAGCCCATGCAACCAAATCAACAAAGGTCCTTGAACCACTGGAAGACGGAGTCTCTTAGTACGCGCACTATGGGCCATGTTCTTTTCTTACGTTATGTTTCCTAATATCTCCGAGATCTAAGATTTAGGTAAAGAATATATATAGATAAGCTAACATCTACTTAGAAACAGACTTTAACTTTACTAATCCCTTTAAAACTAGATGAAATAAAGGCGTCTAATATCAAATAGGTTATATATGAGTTGGTAGGTCAGGCTTATGTTTTCAGAGCACTGATCGAACTGCATCCGTGGAACATGAGACGTCCTTGGGTAGCTTGAAAAATGTAGCGGTGAGGTGGTTAATTATTATTACATTAGGATGTGTAACCGAGCTAGGTTGCTGTAAATAGCGATCTATAGCTTGATTTTAATACCTCAGTAGAGAAAGTACGGCAACAGTGCTGACACTTTTTGAATCGTAGTCACATCCTATATCTCTTGCAATAACCATGTCACTTAGTATCTCAATCAGCCAATTGATCAATAAGTCCATTCTTTGCAAACCAATTTGTCCAACCTATGGCTCGTGACTCCGTCTCAAACAGGTTGAGGCTGTGAATAAAGAGCCCTCATAGGCCAAGATGTTCAGCTGAATGACCACCTAGGCTTTTGATTGGATGGTTGTTCCGTTTTCAAGGTGACGAGAACGCCTCGTGTCAGCCGCAAGGCTCACAAATCAATAAACCAAAATCAATCTCCCCGCTCCAGAGATTGAAATCATTTTCCTTGATAACATTCGCTTACTATCTGTCAAGTGTCAACCCTATCAGAGAGCCACTATGGCTGACCCTTTGAGTATCGCCGCATCTATTGCTGGCCTAATAGCTGCTGCTGGCAAAGTATGCGGCGTCCTCTCAAACTTTATTGGTAGCACTGTAGATGCGCCAGAATCTGCAGCATCGGCTCTCCAAAACATGGAACATATGAAACTCACCTTGTACTCGGTGCAGTCGCTTATCGAATCACTTGATAGTATTGAAGCATCAAGAAAGAGTCTTATTCAACTGGACCACCTATCGATTGTCGTCACGCATTCAGTCCTTACCGTTTCAGAGCTTGAATCTATCATTTGTCACAAAGACGGAATCATGCATCGACTCAGATGGGTGTGGAATGAAAAGAAAGTTCTTACTCTTTTGCCGCGGCTCGAAACTCAAAAGAGCTCCCTGACGCTGATGGTAGCTGTTCTTCAAAGGTTTGAGGCATATACCTGATATCTCCTATTGATACTGACTTGCATGATATAGCAAATCCCAGACTGATGCCCAAAGCAATCACCAGACACTCCTCGGGAAAATGGACGACGTTATACAACAGAACGAAATTCTTGCACAACGTCTGGAAAGGCTCGAAGGCGCAATTATGTCAGATAATCGATCCATCAAGTTCCTCGATGATGCATCATCCATAATCTCACGTCGTCTTTCATCCATAAGCTTCAAGCGCGATTCCATAAGCTTAAACCGGGACAGTCTCTTGTCAATATCTCAAAAGCGAGCGTCTATTGCGATTTCGAATCCCTCAATCGTGAAGAGCGAATTTGAAGAAGAGCTTGAACAGTCGAGAGTATACACCCGGACGCAACAGAATGAATCAGACATCTCATTTACATCATCCAGTGCGCCGTCTAATGCATGGAGTATGCTTTCTGGGATGAGCCTGAATGACATATCTGTAATATCCGCGTTTAGACTCCCTATCACTGTTGATGACATCGATCTTCTGGCACCTGGTTCGACCTTTTCCCTCCTCCTAGCAGAGTCCCCGATTACAAATACGACAACCGTTGCAGAGGTGATTAATTTCAGCGAACCAAAGGTTCAATCAGGCATATACGCGCCACAACGGGTACCACAACGGATCACAGAACGCAGAAAAACATCATCACGTCTTCTTGCTTCAGCTTTGGGAAGCTACCAAGCAAAAGCAACAATCAAGTAAGAGTTCGTCCGGTTAGTATAGGTTTGTAGCTAACAGTGTAGGGTCATGGTTGTCGGCGACAGCAATGCTTTCAAGAGTAATTTGATTCAGACTTATGCGTATGGGAAAGGGATATATACACCTAAGTCTTTTGACAATTTTGTTGTCGAGGTCAAGTAAGTACAGCACGGTTTCCAAAAACTCCCGCCAAACTCACCATTTATCTTCGCCAATTTCGAAACCTTACTAACATTGTGAAGAGTTGGAAGTCAGCTAATACGGCTTGCTTTGCATGATACCACCGGACAAGAAAGATACGAAGGACTTCGCTTATCAACATACCCTGGTACCAAGATCTTCCTTGTTCTCTCACAGCGTAGTAACATCGAGGGTTACCAAAACGTTGAGGAGAAATGGATCCCAGAAATCGTGCAGAGTTGCCCTAATACTCCTTACGTATTAGTACCAACTTATAAAAGCCAGTCTGCAAGAGACAATGCTATCCCTGAATATACGGCTTTAGGAAAGCAGGTGGCGGAAAGGATTGGGGCTGTAGCTTATATCGAGTGCGATGTAGATGATCCAGTTGCTGCAAGAGCAGTCTTTAACCGGGTAAGTCTTGATCATGCCCACGAGGTCATTGTTCTAATGTTTGATAGGCTATTGCTGTAGCGCTGGGGATTGGCCAACCATCCAGAAGGTTGAGAGACTCGTTACGACGTGGAGCTTTGAAGCCGTTGATTGATCCATTGATCGAGGCAGAACAGAGTTAATGTTTCGTGCGCTGTAGTTGATGGTCTTGTTCTTTGTGTAGACTTTTGTACATTAACTATGAGTAACGGTTGAATAATGACGAGATTAATGACACCAGCTGCGGACCTTAAATTCTGTATCCTCTTGCGAAGAAACTGGGTGGGTTGAACTTGGATGCACGCGAAGCTATTGACAAGTCTCTGTTGGGAACGAAAGCATCACTGTTAAACACAACAGAGGAAGATATTGCCTCATCTGACCCCCTTGATGCCAGCATATCAGAACCTGGAATTCTAGCTTAGATGCCAAGTAATGGCCATAGAATGACGCGAAGTGGTAAAATAGATTAATAGGCTAGATTCAATCGTCTCTCTGTTTGTTCTGGGTCTTGTCAAGTCCTACTTGAAAAACACCTTTTCTTTCCCAGACCGTCTAGTTAGCTGCACTTTGACATCATTAGCCGGCTTGAGAGACGTCAAAGGGAGCTTTGATCTGTCCATCTTGGGAATGTTGAAAGCGTCTGTAGTAGGTGTCATATCGAAGCCCAACAGAATACTCCCCACAAAGGTTAGAACTTCATAAGACGCAAAATGACGACCAGGGCAAAGTGTGTTTCCACCTCCCCAAGGCCTGAAGGCTGCCGTACGTCGAGCTTTCTGCTCCTTGGTGAGAGTCTTGGTCTTGAGGAATCTGGTGTGGTCAAAGACATCCGCATCTGCGCCCCAGGTGGTTGGATCAGCGTGGATAAACGCCGTAGGCATCTGGACTTGTGCTCCTTTCTTCAGCAGCCAACGGTCTTGGATAAGGGTGTCTTCATTCGTGTACCGCACAGTTGCAATGCCACTCGTCATGCGGAGGATCTCGTCGTATGCAGACATGAAAATGGGACACCTCTCACGAATCACGTTGTAATTCAGGGAGATTTCAGTGCCTGCCGTTGAGTTTTCCAGTGTGTTTTTAAGCTCAGATCGTATCTCCTTAAGAAGGTCAGGCCTGGAAAAGATTGATATCAACAGCCAAAACGTCGTAGGAATGGTGTTGCCGACGATTGCTAGAATACTGCCGATCAAAGCGCGAGCATTGTTTTCGTTACTCAGACCTCGTCGAATGCCGAGCCCTGACAGTTCTTTAATAAATGAGCAGGCTGAATCTAAGCCGTCATCATTAAGATACTTCAAAAATGCATCAACTAGTTCGTTACGGGTCTTCTGTGCAGTCGAGTATTTGTTGGGGCTCAGAAACCACGGAATCCCCAGCAGGAGAACTTTAATGTTTGCTTCCCATAGCCTGATCAGTCTTAGTTGAAGCACCAGAATATTTTGAGGAGTACTTACCAGAATGTTTCGTGTAGTGACGGGTTAACAGTGAACGGGTCTTTTTCGCCAAAGCAAGCAGAATTGTTTGTTCTCATAAAGAGGTCCTGGACCCAAGCATAAAGATCGATTGTCTGGCTCGAGGGGAAATTATTTACGATATGAAATAGTTTGCTGCATACCAGACCGGATAATTCCTCGAGTGAAGCCGTCCCAGGAAGCAGTGATGCTTTCTGGACTCTGTGAATCTCGCCATACATGCCGTTCTCAGTATGAGCGTCACGAAAGATGAGCTCAATGCCTTCCTCGTCGAAACCCATCATGCGACGAAATGCTGGAATCATGGCAGGGCTGAATGAAAGGGACGTCGTATTTCGTTGAACTGCCTGGACAAGCTCAGGGGATGTGACGATGTAATTTTTTTGTCCCGACATATCAATCGTGAAGATTGGGTGTGGTTGCTGGGCACTGGTACTGGTCAGCAATTTCTATGGACGATCTTGGTTGATAAACTCACCTGACGTGGTCAAAGTATCGCAAGCCATGCTTTAACAGTCCGTAGATGTGACCAAAGTAGGGAACTCTCTCTTTGACGTATGGTGGCTCCCTTGGATCTGGTTGTTTTCTCAACACCGAGGCGATGATGGCTACAAACACGCAGAAAATTGCCCCAATTGACAGCTTGCTTAGAGTCATTGTTAACTACTCAAAGGGCGCTTCTCGTTCACCAGTACTTGGTCTATTCTACCAGAGGTCCTGGTGTCTTTAGATCCTGTTTAAGCAAGGCGGTTACCCTGGATTCTCCCAATAAGAACTGTTTGTGCCTGTTATTACCTCAGACACGACAGATTTGAAGAGATTGAGCGGAGTACAGTAGGCGCAGTTGATCTGGTACGCATAAAACCTGCTATCCGCGTCAAAGGCAACAGAAGTGGACGGATGGCTCAAGCTCGGTTTCTGATTCCACCTAACTGATGAAAAGCCAAAGAGTAAGCGCTATCATATTCCGTCGCTATGCATCAATTTACTGTGTACCCACGGCAAGGCGTAAGTGGAGGCTCGAATACGCAGGGCAAGTTCAAAACGAAAATCCTGCGCCGGACGTCAGAGCCAAGCGTTGAGAATTACACCGATAAGGCCTAGGGAGCTTGCATTCCGGTGAAATGGTTACTAGACCGGAGCGAGTATGTGGAACTCGACTCCAAACTCCTTAGATTAGGTAGCAATCAACGATCAACCCGCGCGCGAAACTTAGACAGAGGTCATGGAGCTGTTATGCAGGGAGTGGATTAATAGAAGCAAGGATGGATAGGTCGGCTATCTAGCTTGGGGCCTGTGGACACGACAAGGGTAAAGGTTCCCACATGGATGAGCAGGGGAATGTATCGTACCATAAAAAGAACGGATAAACGAATTTGATCGTTTCGAGGTTGTGATATTCCACTTATCAAACTCTTCTCTCGGCCGTTGGGATCTGGCGGGTGGCTGATTGGATCTATGTATCCCGAGATCTGACTCAAGCGACGGCTTGCCAAGACACTTTTTCTTACATCAGAAAATAGACCCGGTAAATCTCATAATGGAAGTTGGCTCGTGAGAGAGCTGCAATGTGTTGTTTGACCCGCTACTGTGGGATGGATCAAGGGTACTGGCGGTATCATGCTGAACCACCATGATGGTAAATTTGGAGGCCGAGGGCTTCCATCGTGAGCCCCAATGCCAACTCGGACTGTCTCTCGAAGCTAGGTTCCTCGCGATAGAACTTGTTCTCTGCCTGTGAAGCTCTTGATACGCAACCCAGTCACACAATGGCTTGTCGTCTCTATCGCCATCCGTTGGTCATTTCAACGGCCCAGCAATTTTTCTTCATCTACATTGCCGGCTTCACATCCCGCAACTCTGTGCTTCGGCCAATTGGCTTCATTTTATTCCTCATTTCTACCTTTGTCGCCCTCTTCTACTCTGAAGATTTCATCGAGCCGCCAGGATGGGTCTCAAGAGCTATCATCTCGGCGTTTCCTCAGATCTCATTGACCTACTTTGAGCGCATGGTTGTCCGCAAAATTGCGTATGTAGACAGTCACAATAAGAAGTCTGAAGGAAAGCCTCGGTCGAAGATAGCACACTTTCGAGAGCGTTATGTTTTCGGCCAGGAAGTGGCTTCTTCTATGAGAGGATTGGGGACGCCTTGGGAGATTAGAAATATTCACCATTTTGACTCTCGAGACCCGACCTACGTACCTTCAGCGACACCTTTCGTTTTTATAAACCTACTGAAGGTGGTACTATGCTATTTCGCTCACAAGCTGTGCATCACAACACAGTTGGGCCTAGATCAGAGATACATGACACCGGAGCATGTGCCCATATTTCGTCGACTTGGTGATGTGACTTTCGCAGAGTTGCAAGTTCGATACACAGCGACCGTCACTACAGTTGTCTCGATATTCTGCTTCATCCAGGGTGGTTATTCGTTAGCCTCTGCTGCGTCAGTCATTATGAACCCAAAAGCTGTCAAAGATTGGCGACCAATCTTTGGTGAATTGGCGGAATCATACTGTCTACGACTCTTTTGGTCGTGAGTATTCTCAATCACTTAATGGCCCATTCACTGACAACCTCAGAACCTTTTGGCACCAAGGACTGCAAAACAATCTTCGCGGCACCGCGACTTGGATCGTTAACAACGTCTTGCAAATCAAATCTTACTCGCTACTGTCGCGATACTTGAAGATTCTGATTGCCTTCTGTTTGAGTGGCCTGGTACATGTCCCTTCAGATATGGGTAGCGCAGTTCCAGCGGCCAAGTCGGGAGCCATTCAATTCTTTGCCACGCAGTTGATTGGATTAATGTTGGAGGATGTATTTGGCGATATGTTTCAACCTCTTTGGAAGTATAGGTCTACAAGGATTTTGGCGAAACTTGCAGGTTACTTTTGGGTTATAACATTCCTGGCCTGGTCTGGTCCGGTGCGCTGGTTTCCTGTCATCCTGAAGCAGGAATATGAGACGGAGCTCATAAGATTGAGTGCATTCAAGCCGTTGCTTAAGGTTTTGACTTGCTAGTTGTGCATTTATCAATAACAAATAAACAAAGCCCATCCATTTCTCGTCCTTCACGTAACGTTATAGTGACAACAAGCGGGAGCCTATTGTAACAGACCTTTAGCGAGTTGGAGCCGACATGTTATAGTGCTGTACTGTAAAATTAGTGCCACCCGCTGTAACTCGAGTACTTAACACACCTTACACTCAACTTTAACAATCATTACCACACCTACTTATACAAACCACCATGCTCTCGTTTTGGTATGCCATTGGCGTACTCCTCTTGTCATATTTTGGCCTCAGTACTCTTCAACTCATATTCAACTACAGAAAAGCAAAGTCTGTTGGTCTTCCTGTCTTGGTCACACCCGTGGACCCCTCAAACGTCCCTTGGATTCTCGCCAGCAGCTGGTTAGAACCGCTTCTCAGAAAGGTTCTGCCCTTTGGCCTGGGCAATTTTGTCGAGTACAACAGCCGCGACTGGAATTACGACAAGATCAATGACCTCCAGGAGAGAATTGGCGACACCTTCATCATTGTGAGCCCCAAGCAAATTCGCGTCTTCACGGGGAATGCAAAAGCGTCGGACGAGTTATGTCGGAGACGCAAGGACTTTGTCAAGGCAGTGGCTCTCTATAAACCACTCGAGATCTTTGGGCGCAACGTCGTGACAACTGAGGGAGATGACTGGGTACGACACCGGAGGATCACGACACCTCCGTTCAATGAGAGGAACAGCGCGCTTGTGTGGGATGAATCCAAGCGACAAGCTATCGATATGCTCAAGGCATGGGCATCAAACCCAAAGGGTGTTGTCAACCCTCAAAGTGACACAATGGTACTCGCTCTACATGTTCTCACAGCTGCTGGCTTTGGTAGAAGCTATACGTTTGGCAGCGGCCTGGAGAGTGCCCTGGAAAACCACAGCCTGACATATCGCGACTCTTTAAGTCTCATCCTTGGCAACCTCTTCACTGCTGTCTTTACAGCCACGCTCAATTTGCCTATGTGGATGCTGCCGTCCAGATTCAAGCAAGTCCAAGATGCCGTGGTCAACTTCCGTCAATACATGGCCGAGATGGTCGCTGAAGAGCGCGAGGCCATGGACGCGGGTGCTTCAGAGAAGGATAACCTTATGAGCATTCTGGTACGGGCTTCAGAGGACCAGAGTTCAGAGGACAAAGCTACTCGTTATTTGACAGATACTGAGATTTATGGCAATTTGTTCAGTTACAACTTGGCTGGTCATGAGACGACTTCAAATACGCTTGCGTACGCGACCATTCTCCTCGCTGCAAACCCGAAATGGCAACGTTGGGCGGCAGAAGAGATCGATCAAGTTACCGCGGGAGTCAAGCTGGAGGATCTGGATTACGAGACATATTATCCTCAATTAAAGCGCGTACTCGCTATCATGGTGAGTCTCTGTACGCACAATGTGGACTAAACTAACTCTACCAGCACGAAACACTACGATTATTCGGTGCAGCAAGGGCAGTCCCCAAAACTACGCTTGTCGACCAGACTATCAAAGTCAACGGCGTCTCTTACACGATACCAAAGAACACATTCATCGGCGTCAACCTCGCGGGCCTACACACATCGTCGGCATCATGGGGCACCGACTCTCTCGAGTGGCTTCCCAGTCGCTGGATCTCACGCGACGACGAAACAGGCCAAGAGAAGCTGGCTTCCATGCCTACAGGCGCTTTCCTTCCTTGGGCTGCGGGACCGCGCGTGTGTCCAGGCAAAAAGTTTTCTCAGGTGGAATTCGTGGCCGTAATGGCATGTCTTCTCAAGGGCTACAGCGTGGAGCCAGATGCTGACGGCGAACTCGCAAAAGCGACTGCGTCTAGTGCCCTCATGGAAGAGGCGAAGCAGTCTAGCTTCAATTTCCTGCTCAAGGTGAAGCACCCTGAGAGGATCAGACTGCGGTGTGTCCCTCGAGAGAAGGCTTGACAAATGCCCAAGCGGCTCCAAGTGGATGTTCTTAGTGTAGGATCAATGCCATGTTTGCTGTCAAGCTCCAGAATGAATCCTTTCAATTCATGACCCGCTCTCCGTGCAGGGTCTTCAGCTCTTTTGTATTTGGAGCTAAATCAGTCAGGCCTAGTGCCCAGGCCTGATCCTTGACCGATCCATCAAGCGTATCTCATACAGCTCGGCTATGCAAAAGATTGTGTTCGCCGAAGGATTCTGTTCAAAGCGTCAAGACAACTCATCATGAATGAAACTTGTCTCACGAAAACGGTTGGTGCATAGCCTAGCACAGCCCTGCTTTGCCAAGGGGTGAGGTGTCAGCTTGGGGCCAGTATGATACGAAAATCTTGATAGCCAGCATCCCTTGTCAGTAGACCTGGAGTAGAAATACCCACAACATCTTATTGTTCTAGGGTTCAAGTACCACTGTATGTATTTATGGTAGTTTATATGCAAGGTAGTGTTTGGAATTGGTGCCGCTCGATTGGTAGCTTAGGTATACTCCACCCAGAGAAACTGACCAACAATACCAGTTGCAAGAAGACCTAACTTTGCCTATCTTGGCAGACAAAGATAACCAACTCCTTCATTACGTAGATCTGTACCATATCTTCCCCTAAAATTGCAGCCCGCGTTGTTCACAAGTGCCCTGGAAAATGCTGCCTTCGACTTACCCATCATAGCTGCCAATCTTGAGCCGACTATCCACAGGCCTACTTGTGGGATACCAACCACCAGTAGCTGGCCAAGGAGAAGCGTTACCCATTCTGCTTACGACAAGCAGACTGACCCTGCCTCAGGTCATGGTTGACGTGTGGATAACGCTGAGCAGTTGCCCAGAAGCAGAGAAGCCCCGACGCTTGAGCGGCATGGTATTATATGGAGACAGAATCCCAGTCATAATGCAGTCCCTCTGAACCTTTGACTTGGATCTCTTGGCTTAGCCTTATGAGATGATTTAGTCAGGATGCTGTATGGGGATTAGAAAGCAAGAATGGCCTGGGCAGTGACTTCTTTGCATAATGTACACAGTACCCCTGTCGTGATTCAACTGAAAGAATCCACATCATGTTCTAAGACACTTTATCACGACATTGGCAGCCGCTAGAATGCCATCTCTTAGTTTGCATCACGAGTCTTGAAGAACATGTTCGATCCAGACATGCTGAGCACAACAGCTCTCGACGCTTCTGCGTCCACGATCGCCTTGGTTGCCATATTACTTTTACTATTAACACATTGTATCACTACCCTCCGATACACGATACAACGGTGCCGTGATCGTCGCTACCAGGGCAAGGAGCCTTCAACATTTCCGTACATGGTGCCAGGTGTTGGCTCAGGACTAAGCTTGATTAGAAATCCCCATGGATTCTTCAAATCCATTGTGTAAGTAGCGCCTATACATCACACACTTTCACTAACATACCATAGGCAAAAAGTCGATAATGGAGAGCCCATACGTATGCGGCTCGGCAATGTCCATGCCTACCTTATCCACGGCACGAGAAACGTCCAACAGGTCTTTCGATGCTCCAAAGAGCTCACCTTTGAAGAGTTTGCCCTTCGAGTCGCACAAAAGGTGAAGCGTCTACCAGCAGAGGATGCTGCTCTTGTATCAAAAGATCTTTCTGGTTCATCACGACTTCCTCTTACAGAGATTCGCGAAGAAGATCGGATATGGAGAAAGTTTCACGAGATCTACGAAATACACCTGATGGGGTCGAATGCAGTGTCGTCCCTCACAGAATTATTCATTAGCGCCATGGTTAACGAACTCAACACAATCGACACTAAAGAAAAAATTGAGTGTGGTATTGATGAGTTTATGAAACATCACATGTTCCGGGCATCTACAATCGCCCTTGCAGGTCAAGGAGTGTTTGATATAGATCCCAAGTTTGCTGAAGTCTTTTGGGACTACGATGAGGATTTCATGTCCCTGCTATACGGCATCCCCAAGTTTCTCTGTCGTAAAGGTTGGAATGCCAGAGACAAATGCTTGGAGACTGTAAAGACGTATCTATCTAGAGGGTGGCAGCAACTTGACTGGGTTACCTGTCACGATATGAACCCTGACTGGGAGCCAAACTTTGGATCAAAGCTTGTCCGTGAGCGAGAGGTTGCAATGGAGAAATACGGCATCGGCTTGGATGGTCGTGCCTCATTCCAGATGGGATTAATTTGGTCGTAAGTCTTGATCTTTCTCATCTCTCTTGAGTAGTAATCTCATCATCCATTCTAGCATCAACTCCAACGCTATTCCAATGACATCTTGGGTCATCATTGAGATTCTACGCAGACCAGAGATTTTCAAAAGAATCCAACAAGAAGTGGCTACAGTTTTCAACAAAGAGAGCAAGCAAATCGATATTATCGAGCTCAAGAAGCTACAACTTCTCAACTCGATCTATCTAGAGTGTCTTCGTCTCAGATCCTCTGTCTTTGTCGTTCGCAAACTCCGCAACTCAATCGAACTTGACGGATACATGCTCAAAGAGGGAAATCTCATACTGGCACCGTCATACCTTGCCCATAACGATCCTAGTGTGTGGTCATCGCCCGCCTACCCCCCAGAGGAGTTTTGGCCCGAGCGGTTTATCAAGAATGGCCAAACTGGCATCTCAGCAGGACAATATTTTCCCTATGGCGGTGGAAAGGCCATGTGTCCTGGAAAAAACTACGCAAAGCAAGAGATACTGTCAGCGGTGGTTTTGTTTTTCGCGCATTTTGATATAGAGCCGTTGCATTTCATCAATCGTGATGGAAAGCCTTCAGACCGAGGGCCAGAGGTTGGTCATGAAGCCAGAGGAGTTGCGCGCGTGGATAGAGATTTACTTGTACGATTACGGCGATTATAGTTTAGAAGAAACAAATACCAGGCCAAGGAGATAGATTTTTTAAAAGCATTATAATTTGAAACTGGTGAATTTGTTAAGATGCTAAGCTTGAAACTTCTCGATGATCGAAAATGGAACTAACTGATCTTTGGGCTGTACAACTCTCGCAGCAGGATATCCCCATGAAGGTGTCATCAGATACATGTAAAAGCACACCCAAACATACCCAAAGTATATAGACAACGTACTATTGACCCCTCCCACGCGTCGAAAGACATGCTGAACGCCGTCTTCACACATTATAATCAAGGCTGTTGTAGTAAAATACGTGATGGCGTTGGACTCTTGTGCTGTCATCCCCAGCGAGATGTCACTTTGAAGATGTAGAGCTCCGGAAATAAAAAAACATGCGATGAGCCTGGAGTACCGAGCGAGCAGTGTTTCCTTTGGCATGTGAAGTATCGAGTGAAAAAGAAAATCAGATATGGACGTGAGGGGGCGTCGAAGAGTCTGATGCCATGTATTACCCCAGAATCTTCTAACGGTATAAGCATCAGAGAGTTTCCCCCAAATAGGAGGAATCATCTCAACTGGGTAAAGGTTCTGTGCAAGGTACAACAGGGAAATGGTGCTGTTGATGAGCTGGATAACACAGAATGTGTTGATCCAGAAGCCAAGCGTTGCAAATAAGCGGAATAGGGCCTCCTCATGGCCAATCTCCTCAAGTCTAGTCAAGAGTCTTTCATTTCTTGCAGACATCATGTTTTGGAGATCAGGAGATGGTTGGTTGGCAAAGATGTCCAAGATAAGGTAGTTGACGATGAGATTTCTGGCATGTCTTTTAAGCTCTTGGTTTCTAGACGGCACCAGGCAAGGATCTTGACTAGACCAGCGAGGGACTTTTGATATCTCTGCACTCGTACCTATGCCTCGCATGTTCCAGAGGCTGCTTAGGCCAAAGAGGACTCGGCATTTAAAGTCCGACGTTTGTGGTGATGCTTTGCTGGCTGAGGGTTGAGCGAAGGACAGCCGTGTTAGGCATAGGTCGTCAAAAGTCTTCAAGCATTGAATCCACATTCCAGTGGATAGCAATGCCACGTGAAGTCGACTCTGCAGGCCATCTCGGATGGTCTGGCTGGAAAGCCAGGTGAGTAAACAGACAGCAGCAGAAATTGCAGGCCGTAGAGGATTTGAGGGGGCTGTGAAGCCAAGGGCAAAGACGGACAGTGCCTGCGATGCAGATGCAAGATAGAGCGAGGTCTGGATTGTCATGATGTGTCGTATCAGCCAGGGTCTAGTGATTTTGGTGGAAACTTGTCACAGCAGAATGGCTATGATGATTAGACAGGCAGATAATTGTGATATCTTAGGCCTAAGCAGGTCGCAGTTGAATACTAATCTGCTATCCGTCCTGAGGCTCTTTGATTAGACGTCGAAATGCAAGGATGCCAGGTACCCAGTCCACCACGGTGGGCCATCTAACCACACTGGTATAGTCAAGTTTCATCCAGAATGGAGCTGTGATCCTCGTGTAAATCAATCTCCACTGATAAAAATACATACAGGGATCAGCCCTACAGGCTATAAGCAAGACCCATTATCTCCGATCCACACTCAGCATTGGGCGACAGTCCGTCTTACGTGAGATTTGCAGATGATAAGTCAACAAGAGCTACAGTACGGACGTGGCACAGATATTTCTTTTTTCAATGGCTCCAAGTTTCAGGCCCAATTCTTGCCCACATAAAACACCCGATATAATACGCGCCAATCAACAGAAACAACCACACCAAGGATCCAAGCCCCATAGCAAGCCGCTTGACATTTCTAAGAAAAGCGGCTTCATTCACACGTGGAAATGGCTCATCCACTGGCTCAGGCCTATTGAGGAATTTGGCCAGGGGTTCCCATCCCATGCTAGGCTGGTACTCGAGCAGTTGCCCAGCGGGGACGATATCTTGGACCCATTGGTTATGCTTATGGTACAGCTCCTCTGAAGGAACTTCGTCGAGATCGAATTTTTGTGAGTAGTATTTTGACCAGGCGACGATGAGGTTGCTCGAATGGATTACGCCTGGAATCCAGTAACCAAGAATGCGATAGACAGACGACCGCAGATCAATGCCCAACCCGTGGTAAGAAGCCAACCAGACTTGGGCATTTTTGCGTACCGATAAAATGACCTACATGTGTTAGTTAATTTTATTGGCATACAGAGTTTCTCTCACCTTGGCATCAGGGTAGATGGTGAGCATATCATCAACAAGAGCACTGGCTGGTGGTTCAAAGACGGCTTCGAAGCCATCATACAGCTTCTTCAACGCCTTGAGTCTCTCATTGCGGTCTTGGATGGCCAAAACGCGAGCACTCTCTTTGACGCGGGCAATAGGTGCTGGAGGATCTCCAAGATGGAAACATGGACCAACTCCCAGTAACTCCAGTCCTTTCTTGAGACTTGTCGTTGAAGTGCGCGGTAACCCGGCCTAGATCCTTAGCAATTGCACCAGTAGAGTGATGGGATAACATACGACAATAATCTTCACACCCTGTGACCTTTCTTGAGCTGCCATGATTAACTCGTGTGGGCCAAGTGTTCCTTGCTGTGAATCGTATCCCAAGTATTCAGTATCTATAGATGTTTCTACACCGCAATCAAGGCTCAGATATTCCAAGGATCAGCGTTAATTCGCCTAACTCATAAGCATATAATTGGACCCTATTATTCGTGGATCGCCGGCTTGATTTTCGGCGAAGCTTGCGGCTGTGGCGTGCGGCCGCTTGACATCGTGAAGCTAATGTAGCTAAAGTTGAGCTGATGGTGTTCCGGCTAGGGCTGACAGGAGAATGAGAACTCGTCTAAGCGCTGAGGTACGTATCTTTTCAATGGCCTTGGACCCTTTCCCCTGCTGGTACGTTTGAAGACAAGAATATCTCAGTGAGAGTAGTTCTTTTGCAACACAGACAGCAACTATGGGAATCTTCCTGCTGGCTGCAGTCTTGCTGGCGGTCCTTTACCTTGTCAAGCATAGGAGCTCTCCACAGCTTCCATCCACTCTTCCACGCCTCCAACCAAAGTCATGTCTCCCATTCAGTATCCAATGGTCCTATCTCACTGATTGCCGCCAGCTTTTCCTTGACGCCTACCAAGAAGTATGTTCTAAAACCATACAATGAGCCAGACTAACTGTATCAGTTTACCAAGCATGGCAAAACTTGCGTTTTACCGAGCATGGGCTTCAAGGATGAAGTCCATCTAGCACATAATCACACGCAATGGGCCGCTTCTCAGCCTGATACCGTTCTCAATCCCATTGAAGGGTTTCGGGAGATTGATAAAGGAGACTGGAATTCGGGACACGCCAGTTATATCCAAGATCCCTGGCAAAGCATCGTCATCAAAAAGGAGATGGGTCGCTTTCTTGGGACTCTTGCTCAAGCGGTGGATGATGAGCTTCAATATGCTATACCTGAGTACATACGTCCCGATCCAAACGACGAGATCGATGTTTATGAGTCTATGAAATGGATCGTGGCTCAAGTCTCCAGTCGTTTTACAGTTGGGCTTCCTCTATGTTTGTCTCTCCTCTCCTTGAGACGCTTTTAGCTAATTTCAATAGGTCGGGACAAGGGATATCTAAAAGATTCTTTGGCGTTTGCAGATCTATTCATCCTGAACTCTGGTCTGCTGATTTACACGCCCTCACTACTTAAACCTCTTGTTGGTTTCCTTGTAACCTTACCCACCCGGCACAGACGATGGAAGATCCAAAAGCATATTCAACCACTTTATAATGAGAGATCTCACCGCCTGTTGAATCCAGAGCTCTATCCAAAAATTGAAGAGCCAACCGATAACCTTCAGATGATGATGAGATATGCGATCAACAAATATGGCGATTCAGTATCCTTGTCTCAGATTTCTGACAGACTGTGCCTAGCAAACTTAGCATCCTTTCATCAGACCGCAGTTGCAATTAGTAATGTTCTCATCAACATTGCTGCTTCAGACGCCGAGTTCAACACAATTTCTGTTATCCGAAAGGAGATGGCATATGTTCTAGGGGAAAGTGGCGGCATCTTTGACAAGGCATCTGCGTCAAAGATGGTTCAAACGGATAGTATTCTAAGGGAATCTATGCGTACACATGGCTTTGGGAATAGAGCCATGATTCGCAAGGTGGTTGCACCAGGTGGTCTAAAAACACCAGACGGTCATACTTTACCCTATGGCTCTACGCTGTCCATTCTCTCATATCCTGTTCACCAAGATGCTGAGATTTATGAGCACCCAGAAAAGTTCTATCCTTTTAGGTTTTCCCGCCTGAGGAATGATCTATCCGAAGGGGATCATTCTACCAGCGCCAAAGACACCAATCCTACCTTGTCATTTGTGTCTACCTCTTCGACATATTTGCCGTTTGGACATGGGAAGCACGCTTGCCCAGGCCGTTTCCTTGTTGATTTTGAGATGAAGATGATTCTTTGTCGTTTGCTTGATGAGTTTGATATTGAGCTGCTTCCTGAGCATAATGGAGTGAGGCCAGAGAGCACGTGGGTTATAGAAGCTGTTATGCCGCCTGTTGGTGTAAAACTAAGCTTCAGAAAGAGATGAGTGTTTGTAGTTTCGGGGGCTGTGTATGAGCTAAGGGTTATAAGCAAGCGTCAAGTTGAAGTTTGAGCAAAATCTAAGTTTTTCGATAGTATCCTCAGAGCTTAAAAGGCACAGACTGAAGCAGTAGTAAGATAATTATCTATTGAATCTATGAAGCATAAGGGTTTATAAAGTCTAATATACTCTTATTAGAAGATGTCTTAAGCCTTAAAAGAACTTTATAATGCATAACATAGCTTCTCTACTAATTTAGTATAAAGAGAGGTAAAGTAACTAAAATATTTTGCCTGGAATAAACTGGCAGGCTGAGCTTATGGTAATGCACTATATGACCCCTGCTTGCCCCTGCTCATAAGTCGAGTGGATAAAGTACCTCCTTAGTACACATAAAATACCCAGCTCAGGGAGATTTTCCACCTCCATCCATACCTCAACATTCATCATGACACGAATTTCAGTTTTCTTCTCACGTTATCGACCCTGGGCCATTAGTGCACTTTTATTTTCAGTCTACAGCCAACTGCTATTAGATCGGAATTATTCACTCCATGATGCACCGTTCTACATGATCAGATATCTTTTCATCTTCTTGGGCATTTGGTCTTTGTATACTGTCTTTCTGTATCCCAGATTCTTGAGTCCACTGCGACGTCTACCACAGCCAAAAGTAAGCCTTTAAGATTTCAACTAAACTCTTTACTTACAAATCCAAGGACGCAAGTTTTATCAATGGACATTGGGCAGAGTCAGTCCGCGAGCCTGCTGGCTTGCCATTTCGGCATTGGTCACGGACGATTGAAAACAACGGATTGATCAGATACATGTAAGTAACCCCATACAAATCAATAAATTTGTGCTGATTATTCAAGGCATCTATTCAATCAGGAAAGACTCGTCGTTACAAGTCCCGAAGGCTTAAAGGAGGTTCTGGGTCAAAACAGCTATGATTACGTGAAGCCACATTTACTTCGAGCCATGGTGGGCAAGATTTTAGGCTACGGACTGCTTCTCTCAGAAGGAGATGTTCACAAGGTATGCGAATCATACATAAAGCGATACAAACTGACACTGTATAGATGCAAAGAAAGAACTTGATGCCAGCCTTTAGCTTCCGTCACATCAAAGAACTGTATCCTGTATTCTGGAGCAAAGCACAGGAGCTGGTCCACGGAATCGAAAAAGAGCTGAGCGAAGACCCAGGAGCAACGATTGACATTGCAGACTGGGCAAGTCGAGCATCCTTGGACATCATCGGCTCTGCATGCATGGGTCATGAGTTCAAGTCTCTGGCAGACCCCAGCATCGAAGACACGATGAAGATGTACGGATCAATGGTCAAACAGAGTCGCGGCGCCAAACTTCTGACGGTTCTCCAACTTGTTCTTCCTTCCATCATCACGGATTATCTCCCCTTTCAAAGAAATATGGGCGTTTTGGCTGCTTCCAAAGCTGCGAGAACAACATCCCAGAACCTCATCAATGCCAAGAAAGCCCAAATGGCTGCCAAGGAGAAGCTATCTCCTGATATAATCTCTACGGCGCTCGAGTCTGGCCACTTCACGGATGAGGGTCTCGTTGACACGATGATGACTTTTTTGGCAGCTGGTCACGAAACCAGTGCTGCGGCGCTTACCTGGACGATCTATCTGCTGGCTCAGCACCATGATGTTCAAGATCGTCTACGAGAGGAAATTCGACAGAATGTGGAAGGCATCGCAGATAATGTGGATGCCAAGAAGTTGGATGGACTCTCATATCTGCATGCCGTCTGTCAGGAATCGCTAAGGATGTATGCCCCAATTCCCTTTACAGTCCGGGATGCCAGAAATGATACACAAATTCTGGGCAACTTTGTACCCAAAGGCACAATGGTCATTCTTTGTCCTTGGGCCATCAACAGAGCACATGAGCTCTGGGGTCCAGACGCAGATGACTTTAACCCTGAGCGATGGATGGCACCCGGTCAGGCCAACTCTGGCGGCTCCAAGAATAACTACGCATTCTTGACGTTTTTGCATGGCCCTAGAGGCTGCATTGGGCAGAAATTTTCGTTGGCTGAGTTGATGGCTCTTACATGCGCGTTGGTAGGCCAGTACAAGTTTGATCTACCTGAGGGTTACCAGGTGGGGGATATCACGGATGGAATTGTTGCTAAACCTAGTAAAGGTCTGAAAGTGTCTGTACAAGAAGTAAAAGGGTGGTAGCATAGAAAGACATAACAAAGTTGCTTCTGACTGAATCTCAGCACTACTCAGTTCCAAAGCAAGTGGGTTCTCACTGCAAATTTGCTCTCGAGACTGCATATTGTCAGACCGGCATTTGTAGACGGCTTCAAAGCCACCCGAGTTCCAGCAGGGATGACAACACACCCTGTTCTCTGCGAACATAGACATGTCAGAAAAATAACTTGTGCCACTCGGCTACGAGTCATGGAAGGGTCTCTCCACAGCGGGGACTGTTAACATCTTATCGCACCCCGTAAGATCTAACGTCTCACCCCTTGTACGCTAATCAGCCATCTCTGTGAGTAAACCGGGACTATGCTGGTATCAAGCAACGAGCCTGGCACAATTCAACGCTGGATCAGCAATCCATTCGAAACAGCAAACATCTCCACTAGAAGACTGTTGCTGAGGGACTTGACCCGTCTGCTGAATCCGCTGCCCTTTCTCTGGCTTGTTCAAGGCTGTTCTATCCTTCATCAGCATTCGATCTTATCCTTACACATCTTTTCAAACTCCAACCATGTCGATAGCGGACGGTAGCTACGCTCGAGGCGACCTTCTCAACGGGTGCAAAGACCTCATCCCAGGTCTGCAAAACGCCTACGGCTACGTCCCCAGTCTGGCAGCGGGCATCGTCTTTGACCTCATCTTTGCCGCTACAGGCATCTATCACATCGTCCGCTCTGTACAGAAGAGAAGAGCTACATCTTACCTACTAGCAATCGCTTCCTACATCGAGCTTGTTGGATGGATTGGCCGTACATGGTCCTCTAAATGCGCCTATAACAAGATTGCCTTTCTCTTGCAAATCACCACTCTCGTTGTCGGTCCCATCTTTGTCGCTGCCGCCATCTACGTTACCCTCGGCTACCTCATCAAGGCTGTTGGTCAACAGTACTCTGTCATTCGTCCAAAGCTTTATCTCTGGCTCTTCCTCGTTGTCGATGTCGTTTCTCTTCTCATCCAGGCCGGTGGCGGTGGTCTCGCCTCAGGAGCGGCCAATAAAGGAAAGGACACCAAGCCAGGAGCCAATTTGATGGTCGCTGGTATCATCTTCCAACTTGTTAGCATGACTGGCTTTTGTATTCTCTTTGCAATCTTTGTCTTTAGGACTCGACGACTAGAGCTCGCCAAAGGACAGCAACTTGTCATCTACGCCACCATTATCTCTGTCATCTTTGTCTACATTCGATGCATCTACCGGACTGTCGAGCTCCTTGAGGGCTGGGATGGCAAGTTGATGAAGACTGAGGGATACTTTATTGGACTCGATGGTGTCTGTATCGCGGTTGCCATCTTGGTCTTTTGTATCTTGGATCCAGCAGTTCTACTGGACCATAGGAAGGAGTCTTCTGATGTGCAGTTTAATGAGCTCAACACTGTATCTACTAAGTGAGTCCCATGGTTAAATTTAGGATAGGCGAAGAGGTTAGCAAGAATTATAAGCAAGGCTGTCTCAAATCCTGTCTGTCTCAGTTGACTACTTGCAGTAATGGCCATATGCAAACTGATCTATGGCGTCTGCTGCCACACACACCATGTTTCCCATATATGCCAGGCCCTTTCAAGATCCCCATGTTCTCGATTTGCCTCAAGATCAACCGTCACCAGATCTGCCGCTGATATATTCCCAGGTTATTGTGTTAATTCTCACTTCACGCTCCATTTTAGTCGGCCTCAGAGCCACGTTACCCAGCAACCAAAATCCAACCGTCATCTGCTTTATCATCAGTGTGTGCTGTCAGTCCAGCCCCCAAAGTCCATGGAATCACTGTGCTTCTGTCCCTTTATTCGCGATCCTTCTTCTGGCATGCGCAGTGTTCGGCAACTTCCTCCTCGTCAAGGTTCTGGTTGTACCAATCCGCGCGAATCTTGTCGTAGTCGAGGTTTGGCCAATTTACACCGTGACGTTCTTGTTCCAAGAGTACTTCCAATATCCTTCCTCCTCTGCCCCTTGCTAGATGCATAAGTGAGTCCCATTCGAAATTCTTGGCATGGTCTCCGATGGTATCTACCATTTCATTGGCTTTTCTGGCATTCTCAAGCGTGCCGATATCCATCAGTCTCCACCGACGTGTCTCTTCCTCATCCATTCTCCAGTGTAACCCAAGTAATCTGGTTAACATTTCTCGGTTGTTTTGAAACTCGGCCTTATATGAGTCGGATCTGCATGGGTGAGAGGCGAGGTTCATATTCGCCTTCAAGATGTCGGATAAACCTTTGTCTATTGCTCTTCCGGGTTAACGTACGTCTCGTGGGCCTTCTCGGCGTGGTCCATCATGCTCGCCATCTCCTGTGTTGTCATGGCCCCAGGCAGGCTGTTCAATCGTCGACCGAGCGATGTCAGGCTGAAAGGATCGACGGCTTGGTACCTGAGATGATTGAGGGAAGTGGTTCCGAGACTGCGGCAGCTGAGACATGAAGTTCGTCGGCTGCGGGCTATAGGAGGAGTCTAGTCTGCTTGTGCTTGGTTGGTGTCCTTCTATCTCCTCGAGCATACTGAATCTCTCCCGCATCCTCTGGATGTCTTCCGCAATCCCGATTTCAGTACCAGGTTCGGGCGAAACTGGTCCGTCAGACTCGGCCGATTCTTGCTTGACAGCTATTCTAGGGATTTTGTTCTTTCTCGGGGGATGTTCGAGATCTATGAGATTCTCGTCGGGTTCTCGTGGGCGTCTTCTACTCGGGCTGTTGTTCGGGTTGGCGTTGCCAGAGTTGCTCCCCGATGGCTCGGCTGTCTTCATGAACCATGCCATGGCGCCGGACCCGCGAGGCCGAAAAAGAGATGGTAATGTCGTATCTATAGGAGGATATCTTTTACTTCAGTTATCTTCTTATTCCTTGTATTTTCGGCGTCGCGGTGGCTGCTTCAATCTGTGCTGCTTGGAGTTGGTGATGCAGATGATATTGAGCCTGTGAAGTTGAGAGGCCCCACCGGGAAACAAAAGATGGATAACCTGACAAACAGTGGTGCGTGAAAAGTTTTGGTTTTGAGAAAAAAGATCCATTGAATCAGGTTCCAACAGTGATATATCAAATTGCTAGACCTCCTGATTCACCGCATAACAATACGCTGGTATTACCGTTACCCCCTTTCGAGATCCGGTGACTCTAGTCATCATGAACCAGAAAGTTTGGAAATTCAATGGCAATTGAAAATAAACTGAGACCTTAGATGGCATGTTAATAAATATATCTAGATGGATTAGTAGTAAACTATACCTACTAGGTAGCTAAGGTATGCTTAAACCTAGTGGAAGGAGAAGCTCATCGAATCTTACAATATTCCTATCTAAACTTTAAAATTACTTTCTTAAGAACTATATTTCTATACCAACATTAATCCCTGTTGTTATTAATGCCATATTCTTCTAAAGGCATCATACTAGGCATGATTCTACATAAACATCCACTCCAGTACCATTTCTTTATTTTCCTAAAAGCCTTATACAATTATGACTTGGCTATATCCTATCTCAAGACTAGACAAATTACCAAACTCTCCTACATCTTGTCTATCGCCTCGTTAGGTACCCAATGAGCGCCCCCAGCACATCGATACCCGTCACCCTGCTTGATCCACTGAAACCCAGCTGGGCAAATTCCCATGTGCATCAACTTTGCCTTTCTCGCCTCAACCTTCTTGCGTTTCTCCTCCGCAGCTATAATCTCACGCACAATTCTCTCTCTGTCAGCATCCCGTGCAGTTTGTTGTGCCTTCTTGAGTCGACGAAACTCTTCATCGTCCTGTGCTTCTTTCTCTTTGTC
The DNA here is from genome assembly GCA_014822075.1 of Fusarium buharicum. Classification (NCBI taxonomy): domain Eukaryota; kingdom Fungi; phylum Ascomycota; class Sordariomycetes; order Hypocreales; family Nectriaceae; genus Fusarium; species Fusarium buharicum. Next base: position 10,351 of record JAATHB010000195.1, on the reverse strand, counting down.
TCTCTGAAGCTGTTCCCACACTGCATCGCTCACCCCCGCGTCTCGAATGTCGCTGCTGGTAGTTGCTGCAGCATCATTTGGGTCAGATTCTGCCTCATCCTCTTTCTCCAGTGTAGTCGTGGTCATGCTGGTCTGTGTAGTAGGGGCGATTAAATTCGGTGCATCAGCGAGAGCCTTTGCAATCTCCTCCGCCATAGGGTTCTTCATGTTGTTCATTCTTCCTTGGCGTTCCTTCATCATCTGATCAAGCGTTTTGTGAACAAGAGATTCCGTAAGAGTAATGTCCTCTGAAGAAAAGTCAAACTGATGAAATATCTTCTTTGCCAGTTCCTTGACGTCCCTGGCATTGGCCCAGCTGTCCTGTTCAGACAACTTTTGAAACCTTTCAGTCAGCTCTTCTAAGAAAAGTCCCCGAGGACACTCTAGGCACGAGAGATCCATAGCCTTCTTGCCCTTGAGCTTCTTCTTGGTTCCTTGCAGCTGGCTCGTCAATAGTTGAATGCAGTTCCCAGTAGTAAGAGGTTCAAAGTCGATACTCTCTGGGAAACGGCTCGACATGCCCGGGTTAATGCCCAAGAGGGTATTCATGTCTTGAACATAACCAGCCAGAATGATGATGAGCTTGCCATGATACTTTGGTTTTGTGACGCAGTCAACCAATTCGTCCACTGCTTCTCTGGCAAACGATCCGTTTCCAGATGCTAAGCGATAGGCCTCATCCACAAATAGAAGACGACCTAAAGCTCTGTCGAGAAGCTTTTGTACCTTTGGTCCAGTCTGTCCGACGTATTGGCCAATGAGTTCGGTGGCAGAGACCTCGATGACCTCTGTGCTGGCAAGAAAGCCCATATCATAGTAAACCTTGCCCATCTTGCGCGCTGCCGTTGTCTTGCCTGTTCCTGGCGGGCCTCGGAATAAGAAATTGAAGGGGATCTCTGGATCAATGTCGAGTTGCTTGGCTACGCGGACACGGTTCTGATAACCCTGTAGCACTGAGATCAAGCTCTCCCGTCCTATATCACCCTCGAACAATTTCTTGACGTCGGTATCACCCCTCTCAGCTCGGTCAAATTCTTCGTCAAAGTCGACTGCCTCCAAAGTACCATGTCTCTTGACACGACCTGATGAAACGCGCTTCTGGTGGCTTGCCTTTGCTCTTCCGAGCAGGATATCAATCTCGCCCGCATTTCCAAAATTGGGTCGGTTCCTTGCACGGCGAAGAACATCCAAAGCCACGGCTTTGGCTTTGTCTGTTGCTTTGAATCCTGACTTGCCAAGCTTGAGGTCAAGAATCTTTGCCAGAGCTTCGTCATCGAAATCCTCAAAGACAAAAGCAGAAGAGATGGGAAACCGTCGACTCAGGCCAGGGTTGGCATTCTGGAACATTTCTTCCATCTGTTCCTTGTAGCCTAGCAAAAGTACGCATCGGTCCTCTCCAGGAACACTTTGAACCTCGGCCACTATCGTGTCCACAACAGCCGTCTTGTACGGATCACTGACAGATCCATTCGCGCCTCCTCCATATAAACCATAGGCTTCGTCGATGAGAAGTACCTTACCCACGGTTGATGCGAGTATACCCTTTGTTTGGGCTTCAGACTGGCCGAGAGCAGCTCCAACAAAGTCAGCCGGGTTCTTGACGACCACTTCCCCATTCGACAAAAGACCAAGGTCTGCGAGAATCATGCCATAGAGCTTGGCAACAGTCGTTTTGCCAGTTCCAGGTGATCCCAGGAACACTTTATTGAGTGAAAACTCGACCAAAGGTTCCTCTGAAAGCTCGCGCTCAAAGTTTGTTTTCAAAGTATCCATGAGTACTTTGAGAGCATCCTTGACCTCTTGAAGACCAATCAGGCAGTTGAGTTCTCGGTATGCCTTGCTCTTGGTTAACGCTTGAGAAGGCTCGGGTCCGATAATGTCTTCTTGGGTGAGTAACAGATCATTTGGTTTTGACCCAGCTCGACGTTCTCTTCGTATACGCGCTGCTTGTCTGTCCGTGATGGCTTGAAGATGATTTTCCACAGCGCGTGCATTTCCAAAACTATCTTTTCCACGACCATGACCGATTCGACGAGACAAGATTCGAAAGAACAGTCCATCGACACCTTTTTCTACAGACATCTTTCCGTTGAACTTGCGATGAACCTGCAACTGAAGAATACGAAGGAGTTCCTCATCAGTATAGTCTTCAAACTTCATCTCGGTGGGAAAGCGACTGGGGATGCCGGGATTGTGTGAAAAGAACGATTCCATATCCTTGCTGTATCCGGCCAAAACGAACACGACCTTGCCTCGTTGGTTCTCAACTTCTGCGAGAAGATAGTCAAGAACAGCCTTACCACCAGGACTGTTTCCGGAGGTTAATTGATATGCTTCGTCTAAAAAGAGCACACCACCACCGTCGTTGATGATTTCTTCAAGAAGCTTCTCGCACCCAGTCACGCCCATGTTGGCCAGCTTTGAACCTGTGACTTCTTTGAATTTATTTCCCGCAATCGCTCCAACAGAGGAAAGAAAGTCCGCATATATTCGTGCAACAGTTGTTTTGCCTTTTGAAGTTAGCTGTATTCTCTGAGCTGACGACATGCTTACCTGTCCCTGGATTGCCAAGTAGCGAACAGCTGAATCTTTCCCCAGAAAGAGAAAACCCTTGGCGTATCTTTGTGTCGACCATGGACTTGATCGAGAGGAACTTCTCCTTGACTGTCTCGAGACCTATCATCTCCATGAGTTTGTCCAAGGCTGCGTCGCGAGCACCGTCTGTTTCCTTCATGTTCTTCCATTCTTTGGCAGCACTCGAGTTGGCATCGAACTGAGGAGGAGATACTTTAGGAGATTCATTTCCCTTAGAAGTTTTCATCCTCTTCTTGTTGGCTTCCGCCTGACGCAATGACTCAAGCTCCTGTTTCTTCTGCTCCAGCGTATCTTTCTGCTGCTTTTCCTCGGTCTCATATTTCATAGTCCGACGACGGTGATCAATCTCGTCTTCAATCTCTTGCAGTTCCAAGCGGTATTGATCCTGCTGCTTCTGTCGTTTTTGTTCGAGTTCCAAGTCTCGCTTGATCCGTCGACGGTTATCTTCATCTTCTTTTGTGCATGCCGTGCAGCTCTTGGATTTGTCGCCGCACGGAACCTTTGATTTGTGTCCTCTGGCGCAGGTTCGTTCAACTCTTTCGAAGCAAGCAACCTGTGAATGATCCTGAACGCGATGGCAGCGTCGATTGCAAGCATGTTTACCGCAACTCAGCAGAGCGCCACTATAAATATTAGAAAAACGTAGACAGAACTCATACAAGATCAGACTTACCAAGGCTCTGCGCACCCTCCATCAGGGCACATCTTTTCAAAGTCTTCTGGCGATTTGAGAAGCATAGAGGTCTCTGGGTGCCGCTCGCAATGAACCGGTACTCCATCGAATAAAGAGTCGTTCTTCTTCAACGCATCAAAGTATTGCGTCCACATATCACTCCCTTTCTTGCTCTTCATGAAGGTCTCCATGTTGCCGAATAGAATCATACCGTTACGCGCTCTTGATAGCAATACTACCAATCGCTCACGGGCAGACAAGAAGCCAATGTCGCCGGAATTGTTGCTGCGGGTTAATGAAACAATAACAATGTCGCACTCCTCGCCTTGGTAGTTGTCTATCTCTGTTAGCATGAGACATTCATTGTAGATGATCTGCACTTACCAATGGTTGATAAGCGGAGTGACTTTTTGTTCACCTTGGCTGCGGCCTGTGTGAGAAGTCCAGCTCGCACCAAGTCATGCGAGTCAAGGTCGTTCAGATACGGATCAGTCTCTTTTCGAAGAGTCTCTTTTAGCAAAAAGAGCTGGCCAAGATACGGCGTGAGAACGACCATGTTCTCCGTCTTGTACCCATTCTGCGATAGATATCGAATCATCTTCAAGACCATCAACGCTTCGTGAGTATTCTTCTTGCTGGCTTTGGCTGTCGGATCTCGACGCTCACCCACGTCTTCCATGGTATCCTCAGGGCGTTCGTGGTGGACAAACGTGACCCGACTTTTCAATCCTCGAATCGGCGCGCGATCGAGAGTCGACGGCATATCCTTCAGCTCAGGATAAGCCAGCATGCGCGGGTACTGTGAAATGTCTGGATGACTGCGATGCTGTTCTTCAAGGGCTGTAAAGTCTCGGCCTTGGCCAACAAGTCTTTCAAAAAGCGACACGTTCAAGTTGTAGCCTTCACCCTTTTCCTTGGTGAGCTTGTAGTTGTTGACCTTGGGTCTAAGCTGTTTGTGGTCGCCGATAAGGATGAGTTGCTTGACTGAGGCACTCATAGCCGTAACAATGTGAGCTTCAAGAATTTCTCCCGCTTCTTCTACTAGAATAACATCAGGATTGGCTGTTTCAATTATGGACTGATACATTGCCGCAGCAGTAGTTGTGCATCCAACGATACGCTTTTCCTTGAGCACTCTTCGTCCGCGCTCGTCAAGGATGCTCTTGATTCTGGTCTTGATATCATTGTACCTCTTGCTGAGGTCAACGAAATTGATAATCTGCTCTTCGCGTACAGCTTCAGACCACCTCTCGTGAATCTGTTTCCTTGACTCGGGTGGAAGCTCCCAGATGGATAGAGCTGATCGATCCAAAGATGCCCCCAGGTTTCCCAGTCGGTCGACTTTACCATTGTGAAGCCAGTACTGGTATACAGTCTCTGATTTGAGGACTTTGTTGTTGGCGTCCACCATTTGGAAGCCATCATCATCAGGAACCTGAAAGGCAAACCAGGCAGGTGTAAAATCGTCGGAAAGCTCAAGGTATTCCAGAATGTCAGCTGGGTGGATGTCTCGTCCTGCAAGCTTCTTGCTGCAATCCTGTAGTTCGTCGCTGAGCTCCTTTTCTTCTTCTCGGAGACTATTGAGAATGTTCTTCTCCTCCATGGTTAGCCAGAACCTTTTTTGACCATCGTATGCTCTTAGAAGAGTTTCTTTGGTAGCTTCGGTAGACTTGGACCCCAAGCGAACCATTTGGTCTGGACTGACCCCGATATCTATGAGGTCCTCCAGAAACTGGTCAAGAGCGTGATTGGTGTAACTCAGAACGAGTATACGGGAAGTGGTCAATCGCAGGATGGTCAAAAGAATCAGCGCACCCAAGAATGACTTGCCTGTACCGGGAGGACCTTGAATCAATGCCAGGTCACGACTTAACCCGTTGATGAAGGAGTTAAGTTGGGCATCCTGGAGATAAATGGCTTTCCTGAGTTTCAGGCTTGATGGCATCTTGACCTTGAGGCCTGATGCAAAGCATTGCTTCAGCTCAGCGAGCAGGGCGTCAAGCTTTGGTGATCTCGGACCACCATCTGAGGGCTGCTCAGAATCGATGAGCTGAGCTTCAAGGGGCAACTCGGCAATGGTTCTGAGTCTTTTCAGAATAGGTTCGTATGCAAAAGTCGCTGTGTCGACGATCAGAAACTTGAGTCGGTCCTTGGATGGGCCTTGAAGAGCCATGAGAGCATTCTTCAGACCAGACTCGTCGGTAAATCTGATGCCAACGATGGGCGGGGTCTTGAGGAGATTCGGAACTTCCCTGACTAGAGATCCAAATGCGACGATTGTTCCATCGCAGCAAAGCGCTCCAAAAGAGTCATGCTTCATAAAATGCTTGGCCTCCATGAGAAAGTTCTTCTTTGCAGCCACAGCCAAATTGCGAGGAAAGTTGACGCCTTGGTTACAGGCCACGTTTAAAGCATACGGAAGGCTAGCGCGGACATCAGAATCATCAGTATTGTTGATTCCAATCAGCTTCAGTTGGCCCAAAGCGATAGGTCGACGTTTGCTCTTCCTCTGGCCCATGGCAGTCTGAAGATCTTCTCGAAGCTCAGAAAGCATGTCCTCACGAAGCAGACGGAAAAGCCAGTCGCGATAACTGGCACTTCTGCTATCCAGCGGCGTGTCAAAGACATCAGCAAGTCGTTGGAGGTACGGGGTATCAGTTGACAAGAGTTCATCGGATGTGGGATAGATAGAGATCTGTCGAAAGTCGGCATGGTCATTATCGTGACGTCCCCCGGGACTAACGCCGTTGGCTGCAGTTCCAGGCTGGGAAAAGATCTTGATGACCTTTTCGATGCGGTAGGCAATCTTTCTCACTTCGGGGGATTGAGACTTGAGAAGAGAGTGCTCCTCCATCATCTCGTCCACATTAATCTTGTGTGCAGCGAAGCCATTCTGATCTGATACAATCTGCAGGCAAAGCCAGGCAAATGCTTCAAGCCCGACATCGTCGAGGTTCCCATTCCGATAAGCACCAAGCAAGGCCGTCCAGAATGTAGATGGTTCCAGAATGGCAGACAAAAGCTGTCGAAGGAATCCACCGTTGTTGAGTGCCGCGACTCCAGGGTCTGATAAAGCAAGAATAAAGGGAAGGGTTGTTGTATTGACGAAATTCGGGGTCAGGTCGATGCGAACGGCTCTCTCCAAGGCTGTAACTCCAGCAGGGTTCGAGATGAGGACCTCTACACATTTGACGGCCGTGTTCTTCTCGGAGTAGACCTTGCAGGCCTGGAGATACAGCTTGGCATAATGGCTGTGGGTAATCGGTTGCTCGCCTTTGGTCACGGCCCAAAAGGACTTGATCAGTTTGGCGGCTCGAGGGCCAGACATGTCTTGGACGAGAACCATGACGTTGACTGCTACCATGCAGATGAAGGAGAGGGATGAAGTGAAAAAGGACGAGAAGGCCAGAACAGAAAGAGAAAGAGCTGGTGTTGTGTCACAAACGTTCACTACAACAACAAACGCGAGTACGCGATGCCTTTGTACTGTGAATGATGCAGCATTCAATCTGCCTTGTAGTCCAACCAGCATCGCCTCGGCGGCCAATTGTCAGAGGCCGGCCGGCAAAGCATGGGGCCGACAATGCCTCATTCCGTTTGATGCGGTAACTGGAATATTTTAATTCGCTGTAAATCAGGCTGCGATGTTTTGGTCGGCCTCCCACATGCTGGTCCACTTGATGGCCAGCGTGTTGCCTTGCAATTGCGAATAACAGCAATCAGGCACTAACATAATTATTTTTTACAAGCCTCGGGAAATGTGTTCCAAGTTCCTACTAGTTTAGCCTGGGAGTTATATAAGTCTTTGACTATATACCACAAAGTAGCTCAAAGCTTCATATAAACTATCTTGTAAGATAATAAAAGCTGCTGCTCGTGACTCTGGAATTGTTGTTTTAGAAAAGTGCCGGGCTGCATTTGTTGGCGGAATAGCAAGGCTTATTTATACTGTACCTAGCAATCAATTACTGAAGGATCATCTCGAAACAAACCAAGCCTTGGGATGCGCCATTGTCTGGAGACAGTCTGAGCCCAGTTGTACATCACTGGATAACCAACAGCATCTCCTTGTCAGCTTACCCTTGCAACTGGCCGACGTGTTGGGCCGCGATTGCAAGCAACAAGGTGTAAGTAATGGATGCAGCAATCGTTGGTCGCACAGCCCCGGGTTTGCCTGGTCGGCCTCATGGTGACTTGAGGGGGTGAATGATGCTGCCCAAGATAAAAGCCGGGCTGCGTCTTATAAACGTGAAACTCATCCCCAAACACTGTCAACTCATTTCGACAGCTTCACTCTCGACATGTACAGACACAGACGTCAACGATCGACTGCGACAGCGTCGCCAGCACCTCCACTTGGAGATGTAATTGAGCGCATCACCAGAAAAAGTTTGGACGGCAGCGATGCTTCTGCCCCTGCAGAAATCTCAAATGTGAGAGTTGTAGCATCCTACAACTGGATCAACTCTACGTCCCCAGAGATCATGATCCCAGGTATGTGTACCACTTCTGAAAATGCATCGCTAACATCCGCAGGTCAACCTCCCAGATGGACGCCTCTGAAAGGACACAACAAACTTGCCGGTGACTCTGGCGATTATTATCGCGATGTGAATGCTGCGTCGTACCCCAAGCACCCCCTCGAGCCAACCATTGTGTCGGTGATGAAGATGAATCCCGAACCCATTCCCGTCAACATTGTCGCCTGTGGGAGTACAATTGGAAACCTTTTGCGCTTTGCTCGAGGTGTTGATCTGGACCGCTCATTTCGCATTCTCGTCGAACGCGTTGGTGATGCTGTACATCTGATACGTCGGGAGAACACGCCCAAAGAACTTATCCCCGACGTGAGAGGATTTGGACATACATTTCCAGAGGCGTACACTACCTGGGACTCTGCTGTCAGACGATCTACCAGTCATCAGAGGATCCTTGCGTATCAGTTTGGCAGCCTTGATCTCATGGTTCGGTTCGAAGGCGATGGGTTCATTAGCTCAAACTCACAAACCCGCACCAAGGTTGCGAAGCCGGGAGATGCTCTTACTCAGATGCAAAGCCTCGGCATTGCTCAGTCTCTTCCAAATGGTACTACCAATCTTAAAGTCACAAACGGAGGCGAATCCGTTCCTCAAGACAGCATCTTTGACTTGAAGACGCGATCAGCAATGGTTCGTGGAAAAGACATTGTCGGTGAACAACTTCCACGCTTGTGGATCGCTCAGATCACGCAGTTTCTCCTCGCCTATCACGAGCGAGGTGTCTTCAAAGAGGAAAATATTGACATCAAAAATGTCAAGGCCGATATTGACGAATGGCAAGACCAAAACCAGCCATCACTTAAACGTCTCGTCGCCCTCCTGCGCCTCGTTATCGACAAGTCCCGCGTCGGCAAATTGGAGCTTGTCTGGTCTGACAGCGGCTCTCTCGAAATTCGTGAGCAGCTACCGGACGCGGGCGACGTGTTGTCGGAACCTATAAGAAGGGAGTGGGAGACTTGGTTGGGTAGGGAAACGGATACGAAGATTGATCCGGCAGAGTCGGAAAGCTGGGAAGAGTATATGGCGGCGCTTTCGGATAGCGATGGAACGAGCGATTACGCTGCTTGTGATGAGGAGTGCGGATATTGCGGAAAGTGTGTATACTGAGGCCATGCAGAGAAGTTGTTGATAAAGTATCGTGACAATACAGAATGCCTAAAACATGTGGTCTTGTCACTCAAACGACCAGGACACCCCATTTACCGAACATCACGGGGTCCTTAACCAAGGCACTGGTTTATTGGACAAGGGATACTCGACATGACACAAGGGGTGCTAACAACAAGCCCAATAAATGCCCCTGTTCCCTCGGATGAACGGGTACCCTATGGCCATTCGTGACATTCTGGCTGTGCCACGCAATTGTCTCGAAATTGTGCACGAAATGTTTCACAATCGCGGATCCCAATGTGATGCACGAAGATCTCACAGAAGCAATGCTTCAAGATGAAAATATGGATCAACCAATACTTGTCTATGGCGCGCGCCAACAATGGATGTCTGGTCCACACGCGAGCGAACCATTGAACTCTGGGGAACAAGACCAAGACTACTTTAGCGCACCTTTTGCAGGGCTAAGCTTTTCCGTTGGAGACTTGCTGTTCCATTCAACAAGACTTGTCAGACGAAACCTGGGAATGAGATCGGCAGATGGAAGGCTTTTGCATCTCTGGTCCACATCGTATCGAGCACAGTATCCGACACTGAAAAGCTTGTAACTTGGCCTTTGCGTGCTCGTCCCCCGCTCGAGACACTCCGCGCAGACAAGGAGACGAGAACATTACGCAAGCCCGTTGGTGGAAGAGAATTGGATCGACTGGAGGAATGGTCTGGATCCCTGGTCGTGTGGAGATTGTGGACGAGGCCTTTTTAGCGACACACAGTCAGGCTAGGCAGATAAAACTATTCCCAACGAGGCTGGAGGTTAGGAAAGGAAGGAAGATGGACATGTTTCTAGAACGAGATAACTCATCCTGGGCGATCAATTGCCTACCCTACGGCTCTTTGTGGGCGGGGTTGGAGTTGGACACGCGATGGTAACGTGAGATGAAAATCCGAGGTTGGAAATGGTTGAACGGGCCGACAAAGCTGTCGGAGATCAGCAAGTGGGTGTGAGAGAGAATGTCGAAGTGGAAGTGGTGGTGTCGTCCCGGCCCAGCGAACGAAACCTCAAGTGGAAAGGTTAGTACAGTACAGTCTAACAATATGCTTCTTGACAAAGTTTCCGAGTTTTTTGTGGTTCAAACTCTCATTGTCTGTCAGTCGAGATGGGATGGTGAGTGATGAGTTGGCTGATCTGATTCATCGCCTCATTTTGACATCGATGGTGATCATAATACGGGGCAGATGGGGCGGTCTATAGATATATCCAAGTATTTATCCACGGGGTTAGGAATATCTCTCTGATGTGTAAATAGAGCAATACCCAGTATTCAACTCGTGAGGTATCTCGTTGGTAGGGAAGACCAAAGACTATAGCTTATCCGACTATTGCCCCCCCCTTATT
>JAATHB010000194.1:0-69720 GCA_014822075.1 Fusarium buharicum | reverse complement strand
AGGCGCAGTGGCAGAGTGGTCTAATGCGATAGACTAGAAATCTATTCTCTTCGGAGGCGTCTGTTCGAATCAGGCCTGCGTCGCTTCACATTTCCTTTTGCTAGTTATACCTACAAGTCAATCTTTTTGGTCCATCCTCAGCTTTTGGATTTTATCAGATTGATGGACAGATAAAGCAGTTGGCAACCATGTCAACTCTCATCTACTGGCCGTGTAAGTCTAGGAACTTTAACGGATGACCTCCATTTTTATGCGTAGATAGGTTATAACTAATTAACAGTGTGTTACTATCAATTAACAGAAGATATAGACGGTTGTTGAATGGCAGTTCTCAAACTAGCCTGCTTGATCAAAATTGAAACTCCATAATGCGAACTGAACTATCTGTCTTTCACATACGACCAAAGCTCGCAGAGAATACGGGGTCCCGTCCGCTCCCCCATCGTCAAGCTGCGAAGCGCCGGATTAGTAGTTGGGTCGGTGACGACCAGCGAATCCCCGGTGTTGTATGTTTTGTTCTTTTTGCTGTCTTGGCTATGGTATCTACCAAAGTTGGCGGTCGAACCAAGTAATGGAGAGAGACTTGAATACCATTCCCTTCAACATTCTGCAAAGTGTCTAGCATCTACTTCAATCCACCAGTGAGGAGAATGTCTTGCCCGGTGAGGTATCCAGTCTTGGCCATCCTGAAAACTGTCAACTCTTATCCAATGATAGTATTGAGGTACCACTTACATGACCGCTACGTTGGCAACCTCTACAGGTTGACCTAAACGATGTACCGGAACACTTGCAGCAATGGCAAGACCCGGATCTGAATCCTTGAGTTCCTCCAGATTTGTATCGCTTGTCCATGTTCTAGGAAGGGTTTAGATTAGTATCTTAGAGCAAGTAGTTGGAGGCTTTGGAGTGGTTACTTTGATTTTGGTGTCGGGATCATATCTGTTGAACCAATCATTGCTGGAAGGATCTTTATAAGTTGGTCAGCAATTAGCACTGTAATATCCGAGTTGTCGTAACTTACTGTGTTGACTGTAACACCCTCGCCAGCTAGTACCGTCGACAGATTCTTGCCCATTGAGCTTATAGAAGTCAGTATCCATCGTTTGAAACTCCCAGACCAAATCACGCACCTAAGAGCGCCCTTTGTAGCCGCGTAGTGACACCCGTTTATACCGCCGCCAGTACTGGCGATACTGCCAATGAGAATGACACGACCCCAGCCTTGCACTCTCATTCCAGGCAGACAAGCTTTTGTCACCACAAATTGGCTTCTTGAATTGACTTCCATCACCTCATCCCAGTCATCTTCTTCGATATTTTGAATATCGCGTATCCGCTTGCCTAGACCTGCATTGGCGACAAGAATAGACACTGCCTTGTGTTTCGCTGAGACGGTTGAATCTTGGAAGATTTGCTCAACAAGACCACGAGTCTGCTCGCGTGAGCTGAGATCGGCCGAGACACAAGAAAATAGTTGTTCAGGATGAGTAGACTGAAGATCTTTCGACAGCGCTTCAACTTTATGCTATAGAGGGAATAACCGTTAGCAAGAAACTCTCGCATGATCCCGAAAGGCTTACTCGACTCGAGTTGCAGTGAAGTACAACGTCGCAGCCTTCCGCTGCCAAAGCACGAGCAATTGCTGAACCAATGCCTCCACTTGATTCTTTTAGTAACGGATTCGACGTTGGAAAGAAATGCCATACCTAGCCCCAGTGACAAGAGCAAGGCGTCCTTGCAGTTGATTATCAACTTCCTGGATGTGATAAGTAGGCATGATGTAAACAAAGAAACCGTAGGTTGTGATATATATAATATTGACAGTAACCAATTTCAAGTCCAGTCTCTGAGAAACGTGATAGATAGTAAACGTTTTCCGACAACTTATCCGAGGAGGGGTTGCGGAGATTATATGTAAGCCAGTTTCGGAGGGAATGCCGTACCCTTCACGCCGAAGTCGGACAACCTGGAAAGGCTCTCTATTGAGTATCTCGTATTTGGTTTAAGATGCGATTGCCAATTGGTCAACAATTTCTAATTAATCATTCTGAATAAATGAGATACGATTGATAAAGGCTAAAACTATGCGTAGGAATAAAGCTAGGTAAATATACTGGCAAATGTTGGTTTGTGTACATGGATAGGTAGATTGTTTAAAGAACAAAACATGAATTACTTCTATCCCGTACTTCACGTCTAAAAACCTATTCAGTACAATCAAATACCATCCTCTCCAACACTAAGCATTTGCATGCTCCACGAATTCGTCACTCTTCTCCTTAGATCCATCAACCATGCCTTTCTCTTGACCAGGACGTCTATCGTCGGACAGATGCCCATGAAGAACAATTTCCTTTTGCATCTCACGAGCCACCTGTACCGTGTTCTCGCCACGCGCAAAGATATAGTCTACCTCTTCCAGCTCGAGATTCGAGGTCTCAGGGTATAAGAAGTAGATAATGGGAACAAACACCAGGTTGGTTGCCATAAAGATGAGGTAGGCCTTCCACTGAAGACGGTTGATGAGAATCGGGGTGATCATAACCTGCAAACGCGTTAGACATGCTTTAGATTGCAGAGAAAATGAGCTGTTTGGGTACATACCACTGTAAAGTTCCAGAGCCAGTTCGAACTGACTCCAATGGCCGTGCCTCTTGTTCGCGCATGAAGTGGGAGAATCTCAGGCACGTAGACCCAAGGAACACAGTTCATACTAGCGCCAAAAACGAGCATGTATGTAAAGAAAAATGCAACCGATCCAGAGGCAAATGCCCTTCCTCGTGCGGTGTCATCCGCCTGGGATAGAAGTGCAGCAACCATAAGCATTGAGAATGACAGTCCAGCTGATCCCCACATCATGGTAGAGCGACGACCCATCTTATCCAAGGCCAAGGAAGGGAGAAGAGAGCCGATGGGAAACATGAGCTGAATGCAACCGGCGATGATTTGTGCAAGCCTATGTTCGAGTTTGACGTTATCGGTAAGAACAGCTAAAAGTTGTTAGCAACTCTATTCCTATCGATGACAATGCAAGACTTACTGAGGATGTAGTAGACAACCAAGTTGATACCACCAGCTTGATTCATAAACTGAACAAACCAAGCCAAGAAAATCCGGTATCTCGTGCTGACCTTGTCCTTCTTGAAAGTCGAAGCCCAGGATGTGCTACCTTCGGCCTCAGCCTCCATTGACAAAGCAGCCTCGATCGAGTTGACCTCGTGAAGAATATCGGGATGATCAATAGGTTTATCGTAGACAGCAGAAAGCACTTGAATAGCCTCGTCTCTGTTTCCATGATTGAGCAGCCAGCGTGGCGACTCTGGCACACCGAATACGACAAAAATGACCCAAAAGGCGAAGACGGCCTGGAAAGCAAGAGGCCATCGCCAGGCAAAGGGACCCCCGACGAAGCTGAAAGCGAAATCCCACCAGTATGCGAACGCGATGCCAATGCCCACAAACATGACTTCTGCAGAGACGAGACGACCTCTCTTTGCACCTTCGCAAAGCTCGGATTGATACCTGGAGATGGCACATCAGTTACTCTGAACTTGAAGTACAAGAAGAAATGAGAAACTCACATGGGAACTGTAGACGTTTTGAGACCAGTACCAACACCAGTAACAACGCGGCCAACAATGAGATGTGCACGCGTAGTAGCAGTTGCTTTCAGTGCAGCACCAACAAGAATCCAACCCATGGCAACCCAAATAGTCCATCTTCGACCGAGCTTCTCACCAAGCATGAAGTTTTTGAAGCAGCCAAGCAGACAGCCGAGGTTGTAACTTGAGACAATGAATCCAGTCAAGGTATCGCCAGGATTGTCAAATTGCGACAACCAATCTTCATTCTCGAGAATACCACCAAATACACCTTGGTCGTATCCGTATAGGACGAATGCACAGAGACAGCATGATGTAACTGCACGCTGCAGCTTTTTGCCGCGGCCGAACCAAGTCCGCATCTTGGTACTGTTTTACCCGTAGAGTATGGACAAGAATGTATTAAAGAAAAGAGAAATTAATGAAAGGGCTCAAGATCTGCATGACGAGGGATGATGCTGGTTTATATACAAAGAGTCGTCAACGATTCCAAAAAAAAAAAAAAATAGACTTTTCCTCTGCAAGACCATGCGGTATTTCCGGGCAACATCCTTGACTCTGGGGGAAAACTTGGGGGATCTTCATTGTCAATCAAGCAGCAACGGCGTCATTCTTTTGTGGAGACGGGACCAATTCCTCGCAACTTGTTTGGATGAATGAGTTGCAGAGTGCCTAGAGCTTCCATCTTGGGCAACGTCAAAGAGTCGGGCGTTATTTACATCATTAGGCATAATAGGAAACATCTAGCACTAGCATCACGAGATTCAAACAAGAATGGCAGGATGAGCCATTAAACTTTGGTTAATTCACCTCAATTAAAGCTGAGATTTTCATCATGAGATGAGTTAAGCAAGTATAAGCGAAGAACTCGAAAACTACCCTTTCTGGAGTCATGCTTTTCACCATCATGAAACCAAGAGAACAATATGTGATATTGCTTCCACGGAAATGGTCTTGCTTCTCGTATAACTTCCTCTTTAGGCTTGTTCGAAAAGATGTTGGGCACCTGACAATTCGAGAAACCATAGAGAAGGCAGTTAGACGTGTGTTATCGCAGTTGTGGCTATTGTAGTTGGATATGGTTAAAAGTTGAATTTGAAGAAACACATGCTGAGAAAAGCCACGACGACAACAAAATATTAATGTATATTCCAACGTTGCGATCTAGGTTGACTAAGTCAACCGTCTAGTCGCAGCATCACACACTCTGCCATCCACACAATATGATCCTAGAAGATAGTTTCAAGAGGACCAAACCACGACTCCCAGTGGTTAGACTCAAGACACGGAAGAAAACGTGGTTTGTGTCCATCATCTCGCAGCATCCCCTCTATATCGCGACACCTGTGAATAACTACTTTTGTGAGTCTGAGTTTGTCCTTTCTCGAGTCAACGCCCTCATCATTGCTTAAGCCCATATCTTCATTACTAATTGGCCCGCTGATGTGGCCTCTGTTTCTTTCGGGGATGTTGATCGGGTCATCCATATCCGTGTCTTCAAGACCTGTTAGGTCCAAAGACGTGTCATCGGCCAGACCCTCCTCTACCCTAATCACAGATGCGACCACAAAGCTCTCCGTATCACCGCACCATGGTCCCTCCCTGCCGCTCTTTCGCAGCAGATGGAGAGCTCTGCGGCGCCAACGCCTATGCCTGTATTTTCGCGCTACGGTGTAAAGTGGGTGGATTATACCCATTTCCGGGGTAAATGACAGTAGTTGTGTAGCCTGGTCCTGGTCCTTGTTGAAAGATAGAGTCTCGATCAACGTGACTATCTCTTCAAACTCGGGACCAAAGCTATCATAAGAAGTTTCGCGAGGCTCGAGAGCAGTTGAAGCATTAATGAGGGCAGCAAGGCATTGAGCACGCAGAACGTACAGAGACTCATCTCGAAGGCAAGTATCTGACGCCGGGGAAGACGATGATGGTATTTGGTTAAATGAAAGCCATTGCTGCATATTGCTGAGTTGGCGGCCCTGCTCAATGAGAAGCGCGGGTGGTATGATTCGTCGGCTGGTGTATTTATACGGACACGCTGCGGAAATAAAATGATAGCATGAGTGCAAGATTCTGGTAAGAGTCTTGTCACGTGGCTCGGACAGGAACTCGTCTGTTGTGATTGAAGGCTGGGGTGATAGATATGGTGCCCATCCAGCTGCATAGGTGGCGGTGTGTAGATCGAGCTTTTGGAACAACGAGATATATTTTGTATCCATCATTGGTCTTGCTTTGTCTGTCTGATCGACATAGGGCGCCATCAGACTCAAAGCCCCATTAAGGTGCATGTATCCCTTGTCGAGCCGCTGCTGAATGGCCTCGATCATGGCCAGGAAAGTACAAGCGATGATGCAAGGCATGAGCCCATGTTCCATAGTAGAGAGATCCGTCTGTGCAAGTTTCAAAGCTTTCAGGTATCGCTTCGGAGTCTCGATGCTCCTGCTGGGGTTGTCACTTTCCAAGACATACTCTTGGTAACAGGCTCCAAAGGCCTCGACCGCAGCTTGGACACATGGGACAGAGTGTGAAAGCTGTGGGACGATCTGGGACCAGAAATTCAGCTCGAGGGCACTTTTTGCCCTGCGAGGACTTGATACGAGGATGTTGCAGGCAAGTTTGACAAAGGGACTTGAAGGATGGAGAAGGTGTGGCGCAAGGGTGAATGAGACTGGGGGTGAAGAAGAGATTGCCGAAAGTGATGAAGATATTGTCTCTGACGAGTCATTGTCAGGGGCTCCAAGTGGATAGCCTTGACAAGGCCGCTTTGCAGTCAAACAACGTCGACAAGATGGCTTGGCTTCATCACATTTTATTCGTCGAGCTCTAGACATGAGAATTAGTTATGCATACCTAGGAACAAGGGAAGAGGATGATATCATACTTGCAGGTGAAGCAGCCGTACTTGGATTGCTTCACATTAGTCCTGGTTCGCTTGGTTTTGCTTGCGGTTGCTGGCGGTGTTAACATTGTGATTCTGTGGCTCTGGATGGAATGGTTGTGGAGTTGAGGTTGAAGACCGAGAATGCCAAAGACCGAGAGTGAGAGGAGGATAATAAGTACTTACTTACCAGGTATAGTACTACTGTAGTCGAAGGATCATTAGGGTGACGACTGGGTCTGATGTACAAGTACCTGAGGTGACGCCAACTGGTAACCATTACTGGAGTTGACGGTACTTCAATCTGTTCCTTCTGTGGGCCCCTGTCGCTAGCTCAAGGTCAAAGACCGAGCAAAGAGTGGCACAGGAGAATGTCAACCAATAGTATTGCATCAGCTGGAGCAAAGACCGAGGACCCCATGAATATTCGGTCTTTAGTTGGCAGGGGGAGTGGTTTTCATCGTCTGCTCAGCCCAATAGTAATTCCCGTGCCTAGGAAATAGCAGAGTGATACTCCGTAACTCTCCATGCAACCAGGAGGGGCCGTGCCATAGCCACAGAGGTTTAGCACCTACATATAGGTATGCAGGAACACGGGGCGGCTCCAGGGATATAATCGTTGCGTTTTAAGCATAGATAAATAGCAAGCGTTTAGCGATAGTAACTGGGATGCCAAATACCATCACTTAATCGGAACAGCTACTAGGACCATCACTTTTGGCTACCAATTTGTCTTGACTGAGTAAGCCAACTTCGCGCTACCTACCTACCTATGCAAAGTTGTACTGACGCTGTCTCTTTCAAGCGACCACATTGACGACATCGCAGTCCTGGCGCGCCAAATTCGAGAAAAGATCACAAAGTTCACTTTCTCCTACACAGACGTCAGCTATGACGCGAAGAACGACGCCAAGGTCGTGACAAATGAAGCCGTCGTCCGTCTGACAAAGACATTGCCTAAGCTGAGCGTGGTCGATCTTCCAGGAACACGCCTCGTCACCGATGAAGGACTCTTAGCCTTCTTCAAGAACTGCCCCAACCTAAGAAGCCTCGAAGTCACCGGCACCAAGGGAAACCGCGCTGAGCTTACTGGAAAGTCACTTGACGAGCTGCGAGAGCACCCAGAATGGGTTCCCAACTTGAAGCATCTCATCATCATTAGACAAAATGAGAGCAACAAGGAATTCATGAAGTCAATGAGGGCTTTGGGCAAGGAAAGACCAAAAATGATGATTCACTTGGTTCAACGACAATAGGAGAAGAAGTGGGATGACTAGGAGTTGGAAGAGTTCGCAGAACACTATAAGAAGGGACGAAAGGACAACAATTATTTCCCAAGAAGTGGGAGGTTCGCCCTCAGCGAAGCGGATAACCCTTTCCTTGGGTACGACCGCTATAGGCCATGGTACTAGGTCTTGCTGCGTCGGTAGTCTTTAGTAGCTGGATCTCTAGGACACATTCTTTTATTTTCTCATAAGCTCTATTAATATATTCTCTCGCCTTTTCATCTAGAACCTCTATCTGTGTTCTTTTACTAACATGTTAGCTCTGGTTTGCTTTCTTGCGGCAATGTACTGAGTCTATATTGATTTTAATAAAACCCTTGCGTGTTACAATTCTGTTTATGTGTAGTAGGTTGCCCCCACTTCATCTTAAGTGGGTTAAATATATCAAAAGGTTAGTAGATTGGCAGCCTCTTGATGCCCACAGTCCATTGCAATACGTCGTGCCTCTCGCCAGCATTCCGGAGGCAAGTTAAACATGTCCAGAAACAGAGTAAGAACCCCAGTCCTTCCCCCTTCAGCAGCCGCATAGAGCGCATGCTCGAAAGCATTATAAGCCTTATACTTGACGCAAGCATCCACCAAGACCTTTGTAACTTCGACGTCGCCAATTAAAGCGGCGAAAGGGAGCCCCTGATTCTCTGCCATCGCACTACCTCCATGGCATACCCGTGGTACCAACTGCCTCACCAGTCTGGTCTGTCCTAAGATGATACTAACAAAAAGTGACAGCATTCCTAGTGGTCCTTTCATGTGAGGGTCGACAAAGTTTAGCAACACTCTTAGTGCAGTGCCATAATCCCAATATGAAATATGCCAGACAAGTTCGATTGTGCCGTTGGATACGTCTTTGGGAACCCACAAGTTCACCGTTTCAATGAACTTGGCCATGTCAGAGCGAGGAAGCATTTGCTTCTTTTCGCGTACCGCAATAGCATCATGGTCAGAGATTAAGCGGAGAAGGGCAGGATGTGCCACGCTGCAAGCCCAGTCCAGGTAAGGCAACTCATGATTCGAATCAGAGTCTGGTCTAGGGATATTCCATGGAAGCGTCACTAATGCGTGGCCATTCTGGACAAGTTGTTCGAATAACTTCCAAGTCTTGGACCTAGATGGAGTAAACCCCTCGGTATGAAAGAAGTAGTTGGACGACGCATAAATAAGAAACGGGTGGCTAACTTGGAATCTTGCAAGGGCAGTATCTCGATCAGCTCGCACAAATGACACCAACGTCTCGTTGATATCCATCTTTACTGCGGCAGCCTCCTTATCAGGCTTGGGCCTTCGGTTGCGATAATCCAAGGGTCCATATGGCAACTTCCAATTGTCCCCAACTGCTCTCCAAGCTAGATCCATTGGTTGAATGACAGGTCCTTTACGGGTTCGTTTGGCTAGTGTGGTCTGGAAATCGCTGAAGAAAAGGTATGTCAAGCATATCTCTCCAATATAGTGATCAGCTTCATCAGGGTCCACTTTGAACCTTTTCAAATGCTTGTTCAGTTCACCAAGGAAGAAAAGACGTATAGAAATGTGGGCGAAAGAGACTGTTTTGGTCTCCTCGTCGACATCGACAAGACCCTGAAACCAGGAACTGAGCCGGTATATGCCATTAACCTTTCTTTCTGGCATGGAGAACAATTGACCAATCTCTATCATAGCTGATTCCTGGAGCTCGTCGAGAGACATGGGTCGCGCTGCTGCTGTTATCCAGGGCAGAAGCTTGAGAACAATATCTTCTTTCCCGGATGATATAACACGACTTAGCGCCCGATTGAAGACCTCAGTTAGGTCTTTCGGTAGATTTTCACTTTTTATCGCGTTTCGAATCTCTTCGTCGTTGGCTTTGGAGCAGATCTCGGTCAACTGAAAAGCAGCCCATAAGAACCTAGAGGGTCAATAACAAAGCTTGGGCGGCGATTCTTTCGACTTACATTCCATTCGTATATTTGATGAGCGCGTCTTTGATATCGTCTATCAAGCTCGGGTCTGTGACGACAAGGTCCTCGCTATCCACGAGAGCGTGAATTGTCGATATAACGTAGGTTGCGATATCGCATTGCCCAGGCGAGCACCCCATAGAGATATGCTCATACGAGGCAAAGACCTTTCGAATCTCACTGGAGACTGTTTCACGAGCTGCCAAAAATAGCCTTACTCCTTGATTCTGAGCGACAAGGGAAGCCAGGCTCTTGAGCAAGATCTGGCGTTCGGCTCGTTCACATTCATCGATTCCATCAATGATGATGTATAGCATGTCAACTGCTCCAACGGCCTTGGTGATCAGGTCCATCAATGTGTTAGCAGCGAGACCATTCCGTGACAACAACTCGAGTAGAGACAGGGAATCATCGACAATGGATGCTGACTCTATGGCTTGGCGCGCGATAGATCTGAGGATTGTCTCTGACCTCAATGAGTCCTGCTCATTAAATCGAGGGTAGAAAAATAAGACAGGCTTCCGAGAGTCATACTTTTCTGTAAAAATATGGTCAACAACGCCGGAACTATGAACAGGTGAGTATACGAAAGTCTTGATTCGAGGGGCCGTACGTTAGGACTGTTTTACCGGACCCAACTAGTCATTGTTAGAAAAGAATACCAACAGAGTTGAGACTGACTTTTGCCAGAACACCATAGGGTCTGGGAATCACCAGATAGCCACCGCTCAAACTCTGGCGTCTGGAAGAACCAATGCACTGTGTCGCTGTGACGCTTTTTGCAATTTTGTCTGTGGGGCGAAACATAATCATGGGTAGATAGTGCATCAAGAAGATGCTTCTTTTGTTCACCTAATAGCATTGGTCTTCAGTACAGTAAGAATGGAAGGCTGACGACTCACGGGCACGTTGCTTGTTCAGCTGATCCTGAAGGTCTTTGACTGTGTTGTTGGTTTGACCAGAGATCCAACGCATTGTCCCTCGAAAGCTACCAGCTTCTGCTTGCTCATTCAACTGCAGTTGTTGGCTGCGGAGCGCTGCTTGCGTACGAGCGAGCTCAAGTTCTCTGTCGACTCGGTCTCTTTGGCTTTTGATCTCTTCCATATCCAGACTGAATTCTTGTTCAAGGGATTGCCAGAGGGAATTGAAGAGCTGATTGTGCCAGGGGCGACGTATGGCAAGGATAACATGCTGGCAACACCGTATCACGGCTGCATGGAAGTCGCAGAGCGCCGTCTGAACACCCCTGGAGTCTGGGAACAAGACTTGATACTGGTCAAACTGAGGACTGATTCTTCCAAGATCCATAAAGAGCTGGGTTAAGACTTCAAAGTAAGATAAGAAATTGACGGCAACCTTAACAAAGTTAGATACAAGTACGACTAGGGTCAGTTAACATACCTTCATAGTCAATTTGATACTTCCCCAGACGAGAGCAGCTATCTCAGGCTTCGAGGAAACAAACGTGTCGACCACAGAAGAAAAGTCACGGACGCATTGAAGGATCGAGTACAAGCGACTAGCAATACTGTGGCCCTTCATGGTACGTCTTTTAGCGTCTAGCTCAGCCGTGAAGATAAGTACGGCGTGGGTATCGGGAACATGTCTGACAGCGTCGAGGTCTTGACGCTGATCATGGGTCAGGACGGCCCTGAAGTCGTTGAGAGCACTTTCAAGACTCTGATCTCTCCTGGAGACAGTGACAGCGGCCATTTATACCGAAACATACAGGGATGGATATAGGAGTTCCAGGTTGTAGGTAGGCTGCGGTGAAATCAGGCTGAGGAGGTCGAGCTGACGAGGTGCCGCATTTCTACCGAACTTAGGCAATTCTGCCTGAGCTGGAAGAGAAGGAGCCAACCAACAGCATCATCAGGGAATACTTCGGCTCTAATGAGAGCCTCGCATTGAAAGACACTATCTTAGACAGCTCAGATATTGTGAGCTCGAGGCTCGAGCATGTGTAGACACTAAGTGATGAGTTGCCATTTTGAGTTATTATAAATTGGGCTTAATTTCAATACGACATTTTCAACTCTAAGCACCATAATATAAGCCTTTATGAAACTCAAAAACAATATTAAAATAAGATACCTCAGTTACTACTTATCCTCTCTTCTAGGTACTAAGGTAGTTATCTAAAGTATAGTGGTCACACTTTATAGTCTGCACACTTGCCAGTGAGTGAAGCGGTTGCTTTGAAGTAAATGGCTACAGGAGGATCCTACCCTTTGCGATAAGCTCGTACCATTCGCTTCTCGGGGCGAGAATGGTCATACACTCGCTTCAAGGTCCAAGTATTAAATTATCAAAGCCCTGCCGTTATTAAGCAGAGGCTAATGGCAGTTACGCGGAGCCGCATAAGGAAGACCCAGTGAAATTAAGTTTACAGGGTCTTATTCGGCCCTTTTACTCCAGCCCCATGGAAGTTGTAACGGCCCAGGAACGGTTTTGTGGGCTTTACAGGGAAGGGTTATGGCTGTTATCAAAATTGCATCTCACGGGTAATGTTGTAGTACCTGCGTAGCCACGAGCTTCAGTAATGACATGAGCTTAACCAGATCTGAATAGCATCAATGCTTGAAACAAAAAGAGGCTTGCTAGGGTTCGTACGTCTGGGTTGCATTATCTTCGATTTACTTTGATGGTCAATTCTAGAAGCTGGGTCACACCAATCGAAAGCCAAGGGGATCTGAAAGGAATATGCATGCAAGATTGAGTGCTTATTGCGCTATAAACAATGGAGAATATTTACGTTTCATTGACACTCCTCAGCTGGAAGACTTCTCCAGGCCATCCTCGACCGCAAGCTCCAATCCCTCAATTACATCCTCAGGACGTGAGAGGAAAGGCGAGTGAGAAGCTGGGATATGAAAGCTTGCAGCATTGGGACCAAGCATTGAAGCCAGGTTTTGCTGAATAGGAAGTGGGATAGCCTTGTCTTCATCGCAGTAGATGAAGAAGCAAGGAATGTCGTGCCATGGCTCGTACTGAACAGGGTCAACGTAGACACGACGAGACTGGTGCTTCAAATCAGCAATAGCCTTCTTCTGAGTCTCTGCTTCCACATCGTGATAGAAGATAGTTTCAGGTGTATCAGCGTAAACATAATCGCCCTGTCATTATGGATTAGTACCCCGTGTGGAGCTGATATATTGATCTCGAGACTTACATCAACCCGCATCCAAGGTAGATATTGGCCGCCAAGAAGTTCCAAAATACCCTTGCCCTTGGGCATAACAAACGCAGACAGATAAACCAGCTGAATCACGCCGCCAGCCTTGCCTTCCTGCGCGCGCTGCTTAAAGCCCAGACCCTCAACGGCATCTGCGCCAACCAGTCCACCGTACGAGTGAACGACGAGCACAATCTTCTTACCCTCGTTTGCCAAGCGCTCAAGAACAGCACGTACAGCGTTGACATCGTCAGCTAGTCCCTTGGTAGGCGGCTCAGCACCGACAGAAGGATATTCGACAGCCTCAGTAACCCAGTCCCGGGCTTGGAGCTGACTGCGTACAATATCATAGCAGTCAGCGGTATGCCATGCGCCAGGGGCGAAGACAATGGTAGGCTTGGTGGTAGACATGATTGAAGAATAAACAGGTGATTTTAAAGGTAATTGATGTCTTAGATTTTGATGATCAAACGAAATCAGAAACATGGAGGGAAGATACTGTGGAATAAGTAGTGCCACATTTTAGCTAGAAATAGCTTCCCCGAGGTATTCCGTTTCAGGTGAATCCACAAGACTACAGAAGCGCGATGTCACGGTTACTGACAAACTTTGTTGCTCAGGGGCCGCGACCCCAAACAAAGCCTCAAAGGGTTCAATATACGATCAAAAGGGGTTAAGACCGGCTGTCAATGGCGGCAAGTGATCGTAGAACCAACGATGTCAACTTTCTCTCGATTGGCTTACTACAAAACTTGGCTTCCGGGTATAATAAACACGTTCCTAGCTAAGCCGTGTTTGTGGCTTCAATGCTTGCTTCTGATCTGCATATCATTTCCTCGCTATTGCCTACCCTTAGTCATGAATCCTATGCATGTCTCAAAGCAGGACACAATAGCATGGGGACCTGGTCTAAGAGCGGGTTTAGCAATTACCAACATGGCCCTATTCCCTGCATAAGTCGAGTCAGAACCAGTTGACTTAAGCCATTGTGTTTCTCTCAAACAAGGTTACCTCGGCGTTGTTGGAAGAAACAGAAACGGTGTCCCGTCCTCGGTAGTATTCACTGCCGTCGGTACGTGGCTTTCAAGGCGGCACTTGGCGTTCATTTCAGCTTGACAGCGGCTTGGAGATGCCGTGCTATAGTGCAGCCTCCCATAGGTCAAGAGACGAAATCTATCGAATAACTTTTGCTGATCGCTTCTTTTCGACGTATTATGTAGCATCCGCGGGCCGATACACTGAATCAGAGTTTTTGCTCCCCCACTCACCATAACTGAGACATGATATGTACAGATATGTATCGTTTTTGTTTTAATTATAGGTTTGGCCCCATTGTTGCATTCCTCGAAGCCTTCTGTGATTATTATCCACTTCCTTCTCGTCAACTCATTCATGGAGCAATGGCCCAGCTTCATACCCGCGTGAATCTCGAGGCCGACAGGAGCCAGGAGCTCAATATTGCGACTTCAATTGTGCTTGTTCTCTCTGCCATCCTTGTCGCGCTGCGCTTCTGGGCGCGGTATCTCAGGGCTGGTTATGGGGCTGACGATTGGATGACCGTTGCGGCACTCGTATGTACAAAACGGCTTCTTCGGGTTGCCAAGACTTGTTTGTTCTAATATTGGACTAGGTGTTTGTCTTCATCACTGGTGGTCTCAATTATGGCAGTAAGCTCAACCGTCTCGACCTATTGGTGGACTATCTAACAATTGACCAGTGATAGCTCATGGGATGGGCAAACATGCCCAGGTTGTATCAACACCAGACCAGATCGCGTTCTTCAAGATCCTCTTGGCCTTTGAGAACATCTACGTCACCGCAGTCATGTTCATCAAGCTTGCTCTCCTGCTCATGTACTTGCGCATCTTCCCGTCTCGCCGTTTTCGAGTGGTCTCAGCCATCATTGCGGCAACTGTTATTGCCTGGTGGATAGCTATTTGCGCCGTATGCATCTTCCAGTGTAATCCAATCAGAAAGGCGTGGTTACCATGGATCGACGGCACCTGTATCGATCTCAAGGCTTCTTTCATCGGCAATGCAGTCCCAAATATTCTTACGGACGTCGCCATCTTGTGCATGCCGGTAAGACAGATCTTGAAGTTGCAAATCAACTTTGCTCAGAAGCTGTCTTTGTTGGTCATGTTCCTCCTCGGCAGCTTGTAAGTTTTGGCATCATCTTACTATCGAATATCACTGACTGTTACACGTAGTGTTTTATTTGCCAGCATCTACAGGTTCACAACCATCATGCAGTTCGAGGTCCTCGATACAACATGTAAGCCACTAACACCACAAATGAAAAAGAATTATACTGACTCTCCATAGGGACCCTTGCCACAGCTTGCACATGGTGTGTCGTCGAAGTATCCTGCGGAACCATCGCCCTTTGCCTCCCGACCTTGAGACCTCTCGCGCTCAAGATCTCGACGAAATTCGAAAGCTTGACCAACAGCAGACCATCACGCAACGGCCGTGGTTCCGCTCCTACAGAACTCATCACGATCGGTGGAACTGGAGGAACAAAAACGGGACAGAGACATTTTCAACGCCTAGGAAACGAGCACGAGCCCAACGAAAGCCATCCAGAACTTGGCATGGCAGAAAACAAATCCCACCACGCTGGACAAAGTGATGCTGGCTCAGGAGACGAAATTCCACTTCACAAAGGGGAAGATGTTCGCATAAGGATCAAATAAGTCACCCTTTTTGTTAGCAATACCATTTACTTCAGCATTCGGAGGAGTTTAGCGATCTTGAGATATAATTATAGACCATTTCTCTGTTTAAATAGCCTATACATTAGCCATTATTAGACATTTTCAAGTACCTAATTAATAGATATAAGGGCAAATTAATCAATATTGTACCAGTTAATTCAAACTGCTTAAAGCAAAAGACAGACAGAATGCATCTAACTCAAGATTATAACGAATATAAGCGTAATGATGTTACTAAGCACATGTTAACGGCCAGAATATTTCCCTTTAACGATATAATAGCTTTTCCACTTCCATAATGAGATAAAAATTCGAAGTGGCAACAAGAGAGTGTTTTCTCAGACCTACCACACTAAGAGGGAACATGTTAAGATCTTGAAGTACATGCGATATAGTTTGAATTACACTACAACTCCAAAAGAAGGGCGTAGTTTCCTTTCTTTAAGGGAATTCCATTTATGGAAAGAACAGTTCCAAGTTACATAGTCTATGATTTAAGGTCTCGGGAACTAGCAGGGAAATGCAAATCGCAATACCTACTAAGTCTAGGCCGTATAGAAACGTCATGTCCCTGCGAAGACTACCTGAGATTGGAAGGTATATACATCGCAATCCAACTACATACGTACCTGACTATAATTGCGGATTTTACAACCCTCCCAGTCAGGCAAAATGATAGATACTAGGCTAAATACTTGCTGTCTCTGGTAAATAAAGCGAGGTATCTGGGCCTGAAGCTATCTTTGATACCTTATCCATCATAAGCCTCACCAGCCCAGCCGAGGGTGCTAAACCAATAGCTAAAAACCAGCTTACATATGATCAACAATGCGGAATGTTCAAGACGCGAAAATGTAGATAATTCTATTGGTTGGCACATGGCAGATCTAGACCATATTTTTCTATGTATTTCTTAGTATTCCTAACAGGCGAGTTTGTGAATGAGTAGCACCGATGAGAGCATGGGAGACAAGGTGAGGGGCTTATCGATAAGACTTGTTCACCGAGACTCACCGCGAAATTGGCGATAGCAATCGGCCCACTGGCAAGGTCTTCTACAATGACTCAATTGACGCAGCTGTAGCTATCCTCGCGGTCATGGTGCTCCCTCTTGCACGCTACAGCACATATCTACGCCATGGGGCCTGTGCTAGATCCCTAGCATTGCTGCGCGCGCGGCAATGCCTTCCTCGCAGCTTCAGCCAAACCTCGACCATCGCATCCAAAGCTGCAGCTCGACCTGCGCGGGACGACATCCTCAACGCTTGGGATAGGTGTATGGCTCACATATACCCCTTGTTTGCTTGACTAACATGCGCTAGACAGCAATGCGGATGTACCCCTCGAACATGGCGACAAGGGAAAACGTGTCGGGTTTCTCGGAAAGAGGAGAAACATCTCCAAGAACCTCTCATTCGCCGACCTCACGACCCCCTCAGGCGAGATAATCCAGATCTGCTCCGACGCAGGAAATGACCCTGACGCTCACTCCCTCTTCCGTCAAATCCCCGCCAACAGCCCCGTCCTCGTCAACGTACAGAGCGAAGGCGTCGATGCGAGTCGCGAAGCCCTCAACGAGACCTCCTCTAAGACGACCGTCTACCTCAAAGACATCCGAGCTCTAAACAGTGTACCACAAAACCTCATTGTCACACCTGAGGTTCAATTCCCCCAAACAAAGCGACACTTCCAAATACGATTCCATCCCGAGCTACAGGCTCGGCTCAAGTTTCGATCATGGCTGAAGGGCGAGTTGACACAGGGCTTGTTGAAGAAGGGCTTCACGGACATTGAGACCCCGACGCTATTCAAATCCACTCCCGAAGGCGCCAGAGAATTCCTCGTGCCGACTCGCCAGCGCGGCATGGCGTATGCTCTGAACCAGAGCCCTCAACAGTATAAGCAGATCCTCATGGCCGGCGGCGTATCTCGATACATGCAGTGGGCGCGCTGCTACCGCGATGAAGATTCTCGCGCAGATCGCCAGCCTGAATTTACGCAACTTGATATGGAGTGGTCTTTTGCTAGTGCGCAAAGAGTTAGACAGGATGTCAACGATATTGTGTTGGGCGCTCTGGAGGCATTGCGACCTGCTCTTAGCTACAAGGATATCCGCGGAGAGCGTGTTCCCATCTTGTCAGAAATTCCAGATGGTGCGCGACCGGCGGATGAACCTGTGGCACACAAGTTCACGACGCTCAAGTTCCAGGACTGTATTGCTTCGTATGGAAGCGACAAGCCAGATCTGCGAATCCCTAATAAGGTAACCAGAATGTCCAAGTTGAAATACCGTAGCTAACGTTGTATAGATCCATGCATTAACAGACCTCGAGCCATATCAACAATTCATCAGCATGATCACCCATCTCGACGACCCCTTAATCGAAGCCTTCACTTTCCCCCTTGAAGGCTGCTCACCACAAGAAGCGCGCGAATTCATCATCAAGTTTATGGACGACCTACCAACATCACTCGCCGAAAACCCCGATGGGAAGCCCCAGGTCCTTGTGTGTGACTCTAGCAAGCCACTCAGCGGCTTCTCTTCCCTGGGCTTCGAGTTCCAAAATGTTCTTGATCTAGTCTCAGAAGGCAAGGACATCAACGACGGTGACCTTGTCATCTTCCAGGCGCGAGAAAAGCCAAAGGGCCAATACTGCACTGGCTCCACCAAAATTGGTGACTTGCGCATCGCTCTCTGGAAGGCCCTTCTTGAAGCAGGTTACATGGCCAAGCCGCGCCTGGGCGACCCAGAGTCCCTACAGTTCGTCTGGGTGACCGATTTCCCCATGTTCAAGCCCACCGAAGAGGGCGAGCCAGGCCAGGAGGGCGCCGCCGGCATCGCAGCATCTCATCACCCTTTCACCGCACCTCTTTCCAAGTCCGACCTCGCACTCCTCTTCACGGACCCTCTACAGGCCAAGAGCGCAGCATATGATCTCGTCCTCAACGGTGTTGAAGTCGGTGGCGGCAGCGAACGTATCCACATCGCTGACGTGCAAGAGTTTATCATGCGCGACATCCTCAAGATGACTGACAAGCGCATTGGGGACTTTGCACACTTATTTGAGGCGCTGCGGTCAGGATGTCCACCGCATGCTGGGTTCGCGCTGGGTTTTGATAGGTTAGTTGCGTTGTTGACTGATACAGCAACTGTGCGCGATGTGATGGCGTTCCCTAAAACGATGAAGGGCGAAGATCCGTTTGTCAAGTCGCCGAGTAAGTTGACGAATGAGCAACTTGAGCCTTATGGGCTGCAGCTGCGGTCTCGGGGAAGTCAATGAGGGCAATGCTGAGAAGAGTGGCTGTATAAAATCGCGATTCATTAGCTAGATGTCTTGTCTCTAACGTCTTGTGCTGGGATACCAAGACTTGGTGGTTAAAGTATATGATTGTACGATTATCTGTAGACGGCCATGTATTATAGTTAGAATGGATGCATTGGACAGGGTTGGAAGCGAAAGTCAATCTGAGATGCGAGAAGGTTACATGATCTACAATGCATTAGATGCAACCTTATTATCACTTTTTAAAAAACAGCTGTTTGAAGGTGAATTGATCAATGAATTGACTTCTAAATAGGTATGTCGCTCTCATGATGCGTATTATCCCATTGCCCAGCCTGAGCTATTACCGACCACACGTTCTATGTGTTGCGTGCTCTATGCCCTATGGTCCCCAAACTCCGTGAATGAAAGTAAATCTCATGATGCATAAGGTATCTCGAGTGATCAAAAGTGCATAAGGGCGCGATTAAGCCATGAAGAGGCCAAAAGCAGTAGCGCCGAGGGCAGCCATCGTGGCAATGATACCAGCCTGACCGCCAAGGGCCATGGCGGCGTTGTCGTTGTTATCATCGTCATCTGAAATAGCGTCGGCGCTGGCAGAAGCCTCATCGATAGCGCTGCGAACGCGAGAGCTCACAGCATCGACTCGTGTCTCGATACCATCAACAGCGGTGCTGACGTGGGAAGCCTTGTCGCTGAGCCAAGTTCCAGCGTCATCGCCGTGCTCAGAAGCCCATGACTTGGCCTCGGAAGCGTGGTCGCGTAGCCAGGACTCGGCGGCGGAAGCACGGTCTCCGCCCCAGGATTCAGCGTCGCCAACCTTGCCCTCGGCCCAGGTGCGGATGTCGTCGTCTAAGTCGCGACGGACGGGGAGGTTGGGGGCTTGAGTGATTTGAGGAGCGACGTTTTCGGCAGCGACGAGGCCGGCGGCGGCGAGGATGGTGAGCTTTGTGAAGTGCATGATTGTGGTTGTAGGTGTTGTTGAAGTTGTTAAGGTGGAGGATGTAGATGTAAAGTTGAGGTTGTGGTGTTGATGAAGAGTAACGTGAGAGAAGTGGAGTTTATATGTTGAATGTGTCTGTTGACTGATGATGAAGGAAATAATTTTCGTTTGAAGGGGGCAGCTCCTGCCCTTGATATACCCTCATTTCCCAGCCCTTGTAACCCCCGGACTCTGCCATGACTTGTTTGCTGGTGGCTACGTATTCCCGTCGTTTTGGGCCCTGCATTAAAAGTCATGGCACTACATCATATCCCCCCTGTTTGCTCCTAATCTGTCCAATCATTACTCTCTATTCTATCCCCTGTGTCGATCGAAGCCCTGCGCCATGCTTTGCCGTGTCATCACCTGCCCGCAATCCTTCCCGTTAGAGATTGATCCACCGATATTTTCGGGTTTCAGCGACACTTTGTGTGGCGATGTTCATTCCAGCTAAAGGCAAAGCGCGGCGTTTTTCCCAACTGTACCTGAACTTGGGTTGCTAACTTTGTTTTAGAATGGATCCCGTCTTATTAATCGACGCCTTCTAGAAAAATGTGATGCTATTTTGAGAAACACACGCTTTTGACAGCCACACTCAGGCTGAGCGGCGCAGCAGATCTGTGGCAACTAAGTCTGTCCATCCATTTCTGTCCCGGTTCCGACCGATTACAAGTGCTCCCAAAAGAGGCTCATTGTACGAATGAGCTTGCGCGGCATTCGCAAATGTTGGCAAACAGCTCTTGGCGAAAATTGTGGCATCTTTGTGACGCGTCGCTGCGTGACACTATCTGCACCTTTGCATGAGACACCAGGCTTGTGAGGTTGGACGAAACAACTAACCGAAAATTCATCAAAAAAGCTTTTTCTTTCCATTTCTAGTTTTAATAATAACACATCTGGATATCTTCTAACACTTAACGCCAATCTATCCTTGTCCTTTGTTTAGTATTTACCGTCTTGATCCATCACTCGTCCATTTCGTCAACGCCATCTCTCAACTACCCTGTGCTGGTAGACACAACTATCGTACCAGCCAAGCTGGAACCATGTTTTCTCTCATGTCGCGTCATGTTGAACTTTCTGTTAAAGACTTTTCCGCAAAAACTGCACGGAAATTTCCTGAACATGAGACATACTTAGCATCATTTTCTTCATAAAAGCAGACGACATATTGCAAAGAGTCCATGGCAACTTACGCCTTTGGTCTTGGTGTAAGCGCTGGCCTGGAATCAGTCCGGCGCCTGGTGCTTCTACTGCGCGACACCCGAATTGGTAGTGCAGACACAGATTGCCAAAAATTGGAGTATGCCTCATTATTAGGCAATATTTCCTGCTTGTGGTGTTAGCATATCACATTTTACGCATGAGGAGTCGGATTATGGTATGGAGGTAACCTGCCTTTCCGACGCACATCATGTACCCTTTCACTTCATCGAGGGTCTGCAAGTAGCCAAGCTCGACAAATCTTTCCACGATGGAAAGAATGCCCAGAGTAGATACATCTTGAAAGGACTCACGGAGTGGCTGTATGCACGAGGACTTGATGAATTCCTTGACTTCAGTACCATTCTGGTAGAAGGTGAAATATGTGTGTAGGTCCTTGTCCGTTACCCCACATCCGGAAAGAATATGCATCAGTTCTCCGCATCCCTCCAGGAAGCATGTCAAGTTGGTGATGACTGCTGTGTTCTGCAGGTCTTGGAGACCCGGCACCTCGGGTCCAGTGGATTGCTCGTTCTCGGTATGCTCTTGCGTGAACTGGGGCACGATTTCACCAAAAAGGTCGGTCATAGTATCATCCGGGTTCCAGGGCTCGTTGAGCAGGTCAGCATACACCTGGTCTGGATCCGTGGTCGGAAAGGCAGACTCCTCCTGGTAAGTCACATCTTGGGAAACAAGGCTCGGATCCGGGATACTGTAGGGCGTAGGTGGTACCTCTGGCCAAAGCGATGCGATCAGATCACTGAATGCTTGGCGATGCTCATGGTTGCGAATTGCATTTCGCCAACGTTCAACATCAGGAGAATTGGCGTGTATCACCAGCGGCTTATCGCTGTCACTCAAACAGCACGAGGCAACATAGGATAAGCTACAGAGTGCAAAGATATTTCCTAGCGAATCCGGTGTTAGACCAGTCAGAGTGTTGCGGAACGTGAAGACAGCAGCTTCATAGAAACGTGTGGGGTTGTCGAAGGAGTCTAGAACGATGTCACAGCCTGATAAGTTCAAGGTGTGGACTGCTTTCATCAAACGCTCGCAGTAGCGCTCCAGATCAATCCAGATGTGGTAGATGGATCTCCACAGCTTGAGGCTCTGAGCAGTGGAGAGATCGATATCGGGCTTTTGGCGGGTAAGTCGTTGGGTTTCTTCAAAGTAGAGTAGACTAGCAAGGAGTCCGTCGATGGCCGATACGGCCTTTGAACCTTGCTTCGGGTTCAATGACTCCATCAATAATTGATACAAAGAGAATAGACCATGCAGTCTTGGCTGAAGAAGTATGTGGGTAGAAAGGTATCATTTTAAGGGGACCAGGGATTGTTCTTATATGTGTGATCTGATGTCCTCAATTATTCTTGGTTGCCTTTTCTATTAGTCCATCCAACTCAACAGCCCTGACACCTCGTGGTAGCTGGCAAAGCAGCCATGACAAACTTAGCCAGGCTGACGAGCCCCGAGCTGATCCTCTGTCCCGTCAGGGGTCAGGGAGGGTAGGGTGTTCTTTACCTAGCTCGAGACCGATCATGTGACTGACCCAGAACCGATCAGGTGTGAGATAAGAGAAGATTGACAAAATTAGCTGAGCACTCGGGAGCATCTGGTGCATAAGCATGTTCTAACATATAGTCAGGGGTCATGGTGTCGTTTAAGCCACCTGATAACGATCATTACCGTTGGCTTAATTGCATCACATTGCCGATCACGTGATGATCGGAAGTCCCTGCTGAGCCCTGACACCTGCTTCGTATCTTATCAGCGTCTTATCGTCCCCGCAATCCCCGGATGGGTTTACCGGTCACGGACCCCGCCCTCATGCGGAGATTGTTGACTTTGTCTCTTTTCGGTAATGACGGTTATCGAATCCAACGTTACTTCATGCCTCAACCTTCAAAAGCCGAGAACTAAGGCCATGCCACGGTTTCAGGGTAAATGCTAGTGTTATTTTTACGTTATGCAATCTGTCGAGTCCATTTCGCCCGTGCCTGCAAAATGGAAAAATATGATTAACCCGTACATTGATTCTTCATTCATTGGATAGATAGATTAGCGTAAAGATTTTACGAACTTGCGGCTTTGGCGCAAACGTGGAAGCTCTGGCACGATGAATCTCTTTGTTCAACAATGCTATGTAGGTAGCCTCGTGATATGGGAAGTGTAGAGACTACCTAGGGATACCTTAGCAATACTCGTATAGGTAAGTACACGTACTTGCCCAGCTGTTTGTTAAGCCGTTTTCTCACTGGAGCCATTGAGAGGTTGCTCCAGGAGCCACTGAAGCCGCTGTAAATTATGTGTCTCCGCGGCTAACTCCAAAACCTCAAGCTGCTCCGACCAAGTGAGCATGTCTGGAATCATGTCAAGACCAACGATCTCGTTGACTTTATATTGGGATTATGTCATATTGGAACGGGAAAGATGAATGCTCTTGTTTCTATTCATATTCATTGCTCCTTGCTTACCCAAGTTTTAGCCGTACAGCGTACTAAGACTATGCCTCGAGCACACAAGGGAAATGGGAAGATAACCAAGTCAAAAGACAAACAAGGTACTGTACTTATACTACACACAGCCCGTAATTCTTCAAGCATGACTGAACCAGCCAGAAGACATCGTATCCGCTTCTGATGTGTGGTCATCTGAACGAGCCATCTCTAACCCGAGACGTTATGTCAACAAAGACAAATGTCGCCAGCCGAAGAACATTAATCGAGGTGCATCAGAGGTAGCTTGAGTTTGAACCCAAGTTGGTCAGCTTTAAAAATGCTGGTCAAGGCATTTGCGTTGTAGGATAAGGAGATTTGCTTTTTTTTATGAGCGGGCTCCTCTGCAGGCGTGTTAGTCGTTCGTGACACTAAAGGATGGTGACGCATGCTCTTTACCAAGCGACTGAGTTGTTCTTCATTTACGTGTGCATGTATAGACACTCTGATTAAGTTTCACTGTTGAAGAGTTCATTTTGAGATTTACAAGGAAACAAATCTTAGTTTCTGTTTATTGCGTACTGTAAACCGACCACCTTGTCATTTTTGTCAATAACCCAAACACCAATTTTCCGTGAGCCGTCCCTAGCATAATCTTTTTGTTCCAGTCCCCGATAGTGTACAATAGAAAGTCGTGGTAGCTTCAATGAGTGCGTCGCAATCGACCTCGCTCTCACCACTACTTGTACGTCTCCATTCCCAGTTTCGTCTATGTTAAAATTCTCTCGCGCCGTCTAATCCCTTTTAATCACAAAATGTTATCTGCTCTTATAGTCTCCTGGATCTTTTACTCTTCTTTCTATTCTCGTCATGCACCTTTTCGTGTCTTTCGACGTTGTGTTTTCGGTAGCTGGCATAGTTGCACTTGGAGCACACGAAGCGCTTCCTAGTTATCTGTTAGCAAATAATTATTCCAGCAGAAAGGGAACTGGTTACTTTAAAGGATGGTTTGAAGGTTGTGGACTCTCGTGAAAGCCATGGATCCAGTCGCGAAACCCTCGACAGGCTGCCTGGTCGTCGAACAACAACTGTGATTGATCAAGTTAGCCCACAGAGATCCTGATAAAAGTCACCGGGTTCTCACATTTCCTAATCGCTCCATATAGTATTTAGCATCCGCAATACTTTGCAGTAAACCACATTCAACAAACGTCTCAGCAATAGAGACTATGCCACGAGACGGCAAATCTCGGGTATTCTTCTCAAGCGATAGCGGATCAATGTAAGAGGTTTGTATGTGCTTTTTCTGTGCCCATCGCTCTTGGCTCCAAGCAAGAAGGGACCGAAATTCTTGCGATACTAACCCGCAGCCGGCGGGCGAGTACCAGAAAGAGCAGCTGTCGCGTATGTATTGCAGCACTGCGGTGAACACGGAAGTGTCCTGGAGGTTTTTGAGGGTATCAGCAGTGGCTGACATATTGAGCGGCGGCCGGTTGTCCGGTTCATGTTTAGGCGTAATGCCAGGAAGGATACGCTCGTTGAATGGTTCCACGGTGGGTTCGGGGCTCGTGAATCCTAATATATCCATGTCAAAGTCGAGAGATTGGTCTGGACCCGAATCATGCCACAGCCAAGGAGTTTCCTGTGGCCCTGAAGCGGGCAAAGGAGGTCCTTCGAGCGCTAAGGAAAAGCCCACTTCTTGTAATGTCAAGTTTGTAAGATTCTGAGTGTATATCGGAGAGATCTCCCTTGCTCGTGTGCTGAGAAGTGAATGATCTATGCCTATCAACCCTGGGGGTATAGCCAAGTCATGCGGACTGGCTCGTTTGTAGAAATGCGCTTGAGTCGCTTGATCATAATGCTGAGTCCCAGTTGTTGGCGGGCTATCAGCGAGCAACGATGTCGAGTATGCGTAGGTAGATGGGGCGGCAGACGGAGTGT
This sequence comes from Fusarium buharicum, assembly GCA_014822075.1. NCBI lineage: Eukaryota > Fungi > Ascomycota > Sordariomycetes > Hypocreales > Nectriaceae > Fusarium > Fusarium buharicum. The sequence goes on along the minus strand of JAATHB010000194.1, from coordinate 44,283 downwards.
TGCTGCGTCGCAGGCTAACGAGTAATTCTTGACTCTGTTCCCCAAGATCAAAGTCAATAAAGTGAAGGTGGTTTCGAGCTTCCGGCCAAAGTCGTCTGGCGAGAATCTTGAAAGCCTCTCGCTCCTCTTTTTTCTCGAGTGCATCCAGCCACAAACGAATACCGGCCAAGACTTCACCCTCATCTAGCCTGCTCTTGTATATAGTAGGCGCGAGACTACATACGACAGGCTGCAGAAGGCAAATACCTTGCCTAGGTCATTGGGAGCGGGGCCAGTCAATGTGTTGCGGAAAGCAAACACTCCAGCTTGACGAAGTCCTTTGGCGTCCTGATAGGCGTCGCGGATGCCATCAATGGCTGATATATTCAGAGTGTGTGAAACGTCGACAAAGTGTTCCCAGAGAAGCTGCATTCCATCACGAACTGTCCGGATGGAGGACCAAGCGATCTCACGGGCAGAAGGGTTGTTTGCAGAGTTAGGCTGTGCGCCAGCTGCCTCGTTTCTGGGGACTGCAGAACAGAGGGCGTCCAGCTCAAGCGCAAGGTCGTCCGGATCATCATTTCCACGCGTATTGGGGCGGCTTGTGTGTGTAGAGAGACACGGCTGAGGCTCGGTTTCATCAAGGTATATAAAGCCCGCAAAGAGCCCATCGACTTCTGCAAGAGCCCTCCCAAGATGCTCTGTTGCCCTGACTCCCCCAATAGCGGTACGTGTGGCACCACCAGCAACTGAGTACAAGCTGCTGTAGCTCGAAAGGAAAGGTGTGTTGCTCATCCTGGTGGATATCGATGGTACATTGCCTTGTTGACTGGGAACAAAGAAAGGCAACTGGCTTGGAGAAACACTTTGGTTCGCCGAGTGGAATTTATCTGAGGTCCGTTGCCGTTTCTGTTATTTCTCTCTTTGTTCTTGGTCTTGAGGCTCCATGTGGACTCGCCCTTCGTGGCTCCTTTGCTTCTCCTTCTCGGCGGGCGCTTATTTAGCTGCGGCTGGAACCCCAAGGCTCCGGTTGGCTGAGATGGTTTAAGAATGCCTTGGGCAGTTCATCTTGCTAACCACAAGAAGTCTAAGATGGGCAGGGGAGCCTTGTTCTCTCCACCCCCAGAAGCAATTCTGGGCCACGTAGGGTGCTCACGACTTGCTCACTTTGCTCACGAGAGTAAATGGCGAGTTGCTCTGGAGTGGAAGATGAGTTTTGCGAGTAAATTCGAGCAACTCGCCATTTACTCACAAGCAACTCGTGAGCAATTGCGAGTAAGTAAGGAACCAAAAGAGATTACGCGACCAGCAATCGTAGTAGAAGTTCTTATAAGTACCAAGTCTGAGCCATGCCATGTAAACGGAGGATGTAGAAGGCATCGCCAAACAATAACCTGATGCGCAAATGAGAATCCAAGACAACAATAATACAATGCCTCAACATACAGTTCAAATACCTGCCAAGGAGAGCTCAGGTCATAGTAAATCACGCCGTTAGCCTGTTGAATCTACTCATTGTAATTTGCTAACACAATACCAGAAGTATCACCAGCTATGATTCAAATCTGGCTGACAGAGCCAAAGGACATGGCCAACTCAATTGATGCTTGGTCAACCGAACGAGCCAACACACAACCGCGGGGCAAAACTGGAGGTGGCGGTGAAAGTAAATTGTGAATTACAGTGATGATCGGTTACACAAACCCAAAGACGACAAGGGCTGTACATTTATTTACCTGGTTCTGCGACGAATAGGATAGACCTCCGATGACCCTGCAAATCAGGACGGAGCCATAAGGCTGACGGGCGTTACTGGGACATAAGGCGAACCCGGACTAAAGTAGCAAGATTTTGGTGGCATGTGTCTAATTTTAGAGTATCGCAATAAAGACTTGTTTCGCTGGTTTCTATAGAGTTTATGCCTGCTTTCAGTTCGCCATCCTCCTCAAAGGATGAGCCTCGGTGTTGAACACCCACTCATCCAAACTAATCACCTCCTCATTCGAAAAGATGAGATAAAAGTATTTTAATGTCTCCGCCATCCAAAAGCTCTCCATGTAATCCTTGCGCTTGACCTCTTCTGCGGCAACGTCTTCCACCGCCGCAAAGGCATTCTCGGTCTCGGCAGCAGCGCGGATTGATGTCCACATCTTCCACGCAATGTCCCGATACTCTTCCTTGCCTGTGATGCGGTAAAGCACAAAGATGCTCTCGATGGTCTCTGGTCGAAGAAGATAGGTCGAATCTTTGGCGCGGAACCCTAGTGGTTGCCGGTGGGATCTGGGGTCAAACTCGCAGGGCTCGAGTGTTGGACAGCGCTCGAGAGTGACGATCTCGGGCATGAGGCCTGTTGGATAGGCGGCGTATGCCTTGGCGCATCCGAGGGCTAGCTTCTCGCCAATTTTGACGTGGTCATCGCGTTTGAGGGCTCTACCTCCAAGGGCGTACATTCCCCCAGCGAAACAGGTGAGATGTTCGACGTCGGTCTTTAATCGTGGTGTTGAGGCTCGTGGCATGAATGATGCTTCTCCCAGCATAAGCACGTCGTCTTGTTCCGGTAGCATGGGTCGGAACATCAAGTGCTCGATAGCAGCGTCGGCAGCAGCGAGGTACATCTTTTCGTACTTGGGTTCTAGTCCTTGTAGTAAAACATGTTCTTTGATGAGGTATTCGTAAAGAGAGTCGCCGTTAGCGCCCAAGCCAAAGGTATCGTCCTTCGCTTCAAACCCGTCTCGCGCGTTGATCCGGATGGGCCATAGTCCAGGGAGTGAAGTTCCGTTCTGTGTCTTCTCGAAAGCCTTGGTGATGTGGTCGATAGCATCGTAGTACTTGGGGTTGCCCGTCTGCTGTGAAAGACGGGTAAACTCCATGCTCATACTGCCCAGGCTGGCAGCGCTCTGTCGTGGTTCTGGGTGTCCATCTCCATTTTTGAGATCCCTAAATTTGATGGTATGGGGTGGCATGTGTTCGGGGTTATCGAAGGTGCCATATAAAAGATCTCCCAGCTCGATTGCCTTGGCCAGCAAGGCGCTTTCTCCGCTGAGCTCATATGCGGAGAGCAAACCTCCGAGATGTCTGATGGTGGTCTCAAATACGTTGAAGCCGTCGCTTGTTGGAAGGTCCCAATCCATGCGAGTAACATAGTCGACAGCCTTGTAAAACTCTCGCTTCATACCCATAATCCATAAAGTGTCGAGGTTATCGCACATCGTGGCAGCCCAGCCGCCAAAAGTATCACGTCCTTGCAAGCTCAGCGGCGCCAGTTCATCCCGTCCCCACGCATGCTTTTCATAAGCAGCCCATGTCTTTTGGAAGGCTCTCTTAACCTCTCTTCGCCTCTGATCCGCCGTCGCCAACTCTCGCTTCCTCAGGTCCGGGTTTGAGAAGTCGTGTTGAATCTGGGGTAGATCCACAGGTGATCCGCGAGGAGGCTTGGCCATGCTACTAGCGGTCAATGGATAACGGGGGGGATGTTTGCTCCAGTCATAGCTGCTAGGGACGAAACGGACGTTGCTGCGAGCGTATGGATGAGATACTTTGTGAAAGAGACAGAAAAACACCAAGGACGCAATGAGGAGTGAGAATATCGCCCTCGACGGCGTAAAAGGTAGTCCGACGCCCATGATTTAAACGCCCGACGTACCAAGAACAAAAAAATGAAGTGAAAAATAGGGAATGAAATATCACACTTCAGTTCAGGTTACCATTTGGACTTCACAAGAGAGCGCTGAGAGAGAAACAGTCCCCAACAATGCCGAGGGAATGATAAACCGTGCGGAGAGTGATCGGGGACAGGTCAGATCTTATACCGGATCCGTTGGAGCTAATAATAAGCAAGGAAACCAGGGATAATAAGACACGCAAACTCTCCTGATTGTCGTTCCCCCACATGCTGACCCTCCGAAACGCGTAAGTTTCTAACTAAGAGTTTGATTGAGATGAACTCAAAGAGCTATAGAAGTATAGCTAATAAAAGGCTTATGCCCAAGTCAAACCTTTCATAACTCAATATCAGTCAGATTTATTTAGTTGTAACGCAAAACCCTTTACATAACTCTGCTCAAAATGAACGCGCGGCAGCTTAAGCGAACAAAGACCCTCGAAATTCTAAGAATAAACCCGAGATCCGCAGTCACTATGACATATAGAGTGGAGGGAGAATATGCACGGGCTCAGAGACAAAGAACAACAGATTTTCAGGGGTGCAATAGGTCAGATTTATTTTAAAAGAGTCTTATTTACTGTGCTGAAGACAAAACAGCTGACGCATGAGAGTGAAACCCAAAGCCCCTTGAGCAGCCATGTTTAAGTAACAACAAAAGGGTTTTAAGACGAAAAAGCTTAGTATTCCCTTGGCCAAATAAAAGACAGCATTTTTGCATTTTTCCGTTTAAGCTATTGCTGCGGAAAACAAGCTAGCTTCCGGTGATGGATGCTTTTTTAAGTCAACATCAACTGTGGCGCCAGCCCTGGTCAAGCCACACAAGACTTTGACTATGCTGTGCCTCACCGCCAAAAATCTCAAAAATTCTGCCGCTTCTTTCCCAGCTCCAGCAAAGACGAGTGATTGATTCTTCACTCAACAAGCTCATACACCCCAATCCACCAAAATGTCTTCCATGCGCAATGCTGTCGCTCGACGGCCTCATCGTGAGCGAGCTCAACCGCTAGAGCGTAGACGCCTCGGTCTTCTCGAAAAGCACAAGGTTCGTCCGCCTTGGTCCCCCGCCGCTCACCCATCAGCATCTAACCATCGCAGGACTACTCCCTTCGAGCAAAGGACTTCAACAAGAAAAAGAAACAGCTCAAGAACCTCCGCGACAAGGCATCCGAGCGAAACGAGGATGAATTCTACTTCGGTATGATGTCCCGCAAGGGACCCGGGTCCAGAATCCAGGACGGCAAGCGATGGACCGGAACAGTCGAAGGCGACCGAGGAAACCGGGCGATGGACGTTGATACAGTACGCCTCCTCAAGACCCAAGATATCGGCTACATCCGAACGATGCGACAGGTCGTCGCGAAAGAGGTTGCCAGGCTGGAGGAGCAGGTAGTCCTCACACGTGGATTCGACAAGCTCGACGAAGACGAGATCGACGAGGAAGAGGAAGACAGCGACGACGAGTTCGACTTTGCCACCGCACCCTCAAAACCCAAAGCACCGCGGAAGATTGTATTCATGGACGACGAGGAGCAGCGCGAGGAAACAATACAAGACCACCTAGACGAGGAAGACCAAGACGACGCCGACAAGACCTTTGAAGGTTTCGACAACGACAAGGATAAAAAAGGCGCAGAGTTTGAGCGCGCCAAGTCCCTCCGCCGTCTCCGCCGACAACTCGAAAACGCCCGCAAGAAGCTCAAGGCCCTCACAGATGCCGAAGGCGAACTCGAGGTCCAACGAGCCAAGATGGCCAAGACAGCAACATCAGGAGGAAGCACGCGCAAGGGCAAGAAGATCATGGTGCGAACACGGAAGCGATAAACCAACTTTGGAGGAGAACTTAACAAATTTGCTTTTAACGCTTTCCATCGTCATTCCTCGTGTTTATTCGTTACGGCTCGCTCATCAAAAGCTAATAGATACCCCTTAAACGCCGTGGGTGTATGATTCTACATGATACAAAGATGAATTCAAAAAATTGCCGGTTCCTTCTGCCTCTTGGAGGCTCGATTAAACTCCTTTCCGTCAAATCATGGCCCGTCCTTCGTTAATACTTTGATCCCACGCACTTGTACGCTGCTTTGAATACGCCTCCAAAGCATTTAAACCCAATCGTCAATATCCAGATGAAGCAAGCGAAAAGACCCTTCAAGATTTTGACAATCACCCTTATCAAAAAGGGCAGCTTATCTTCGGATTCTTTTGACTTGCCCTTACCAAGACTCTCATCCTGGCTTTCGACATCAATCTCAAACGCCTCCATTTTGCGCTTCTTCCTCTCCTCGCGTTTGCCCATTTTGCCTATTTTGCTTAGACGCTTCTCCTGCTTTGCTTTGAGGAGAAGTGGCGGCGGTGGCTCAAAGACCTCGACGGCGGGCGTGTTCTTTTCGTCTGCCGAGGCCACGATCATCAATGCCGTGACGGCCACGTCGACGATAAAGTACGATTCAATCTTTGACGCGATGCCTGTGTCAATCTCCAACCAACCGCTACCGGTACCATCGCGGGTGAGCTTGGCGAGATGCTGCGGCGACTCGTTGTGCTCTAGTGTGTACTCGACACGAGACCACGAAGGCGAGCGCTCAATGGTTACGCAAAAGGGTGTTGCGAGTGCGGGATGCACGAGGAAATGGTGCGAGCTATCTTCGTCCCAGACAAGACGGGCGCATTCTCTCTCTGCTAGCATAACAGACGAGGGGTCTTGTGACCTTTCGATAGCCATCTTGGTAGCGGGCGAGGGCATGAGCAGCGCAACAAGACCGTCGTTGGGGGGGTGTTTTCGGGACTCTTCTTCCAGAGTCGTTGAGAGAGCTTCTTGCCAATGCTTGGTGTCGGTGACTTTGTTGGAGCTGCTGCTCGCGTGGCCGACAACACCGCTGATGATACTACTCGCCGAAGAGCCGGGATCGGGCTTGGGGGCTTTATATGGCTTGTTGGGATCATGTCTCGTGAGTGTGACGTATGCTGACGCAGAAGTTGGGTCGATCCTGAGGTTATAAAAGGGCTGCGATGCGGATGAGAGGCTATAGACGGGAGCGTCTTTCTCTTGTGTCAACTTCATGCAGTAGACCCTCCCTTCAGACGGTGAGGCCTGCCATCCGTTTGCAACCTTCCAATACTTCTTAAGCTGGTCATTCGAACTGACAGTGGGAATAGTCGGAGGGTCCTGTTGCTGTGCTGCTCTTTGGGGCCATGAAGTCTGCGCCGACTGGATACTCATGGGACTGACGACTGGCGGGTTCCTCGCCGTGGTAGCGGCTGGTGTCTCATGGTATGTTTGACGACTGATGACAGCCCGTGGAACCTGGGCGGGTTGCATCTCCGTGGGAACATAGTTCTGCTGGCCGAGTGGTACTTCGGGGTTGTATGTCGGGAAGATGGAGCGTAATGGCTGCGCAGCAGACGACTCACCACCTAGAGGCGGTTTGGCTATTGAACTCCGCGATCGATCACTGCTGGAACGAACCAGGGTATTTCCTTGTGAAAAGCCCGTGTCGGAACGTCCTGGAATTTGAACCGTCGGTCTAGGTCGTTGGACCTTTACAGGGCGCTGTTCACTCTGCTGTTGACGAACAGGATCGAATTCGATAGGCGCAGGGTCTCGGTTCTGAGGCGTCTGTCGTCCATTCCGTGGTGAGGCTGGCCTCGGTGATTGAGATGTCTCGGCAGGCATGGTCTGCGGTGTAGCGGCGCGTCGTTCGCTAGGTGTAGGTGCTCTGCGTTCACGAGACTCCGAGCGACGAGGCCGAGGGGTCTGGTTCCGTACTGGCGGTGGCTTGGATGAACTTGGGCTCGGGAATAGAGAGAACCCTCCTGGGGTTGGTGTCGACATTCTGTATCAAACAGATAGTTTGAGGGATGAACTTCTTCCCAGAAGAAGAGGGTATCTTTGGATGGGGGTATCAAAAAAGGTCAAGGCTAGCAAGACGATAATAGTAGACTGAGCCGTTACCGCTTCATGATCGATTCAAAATTCTACACAGTTTATCATCAACGTGTATACCAAATGAAGAAGGACGAGTGTAAAAAGACGGCAGTAGGCCTAACCAACACAGATCTTTGGTCCCCGTTGATATTATATCTCATCTCTGTTGGTTATCAGCGTTTAAGCGCTGGCTCTCAACTAACACGGGGGCCAAAAATAGCATCACTTTAAGCATGGACCAATCGGGGCGCGCATCACACTGCAGCAATGTCTTAAGCGCCTTGGAGACGCGCTCGAGTGAGGGGAAGCGAGAGTGCTATTGGTCAAAGGGGAAATGTTTGGGTTGGACGGGCATGGGTTTTACTGGGTTTGTGAGTTGAGGATGGCGGGTGATTGATGTGATTGTGGGAGAAGGGATGCTTGTAGGAGGCGGGGAGCTGAAAGGAATTGGCTGTAAGTAGTAAGAAAGGTTTTATCGATAAATGAATGATTCAAGTACCTTGTCCTTTTTGCATCTACCGCTGAAGATCATGTTTCGTTATAAAGCTCTACGTTGAGGGCCTCAAACGGGTTGTTCTTATTCTCGTTTGACCGTGTAAGCGGCCTTTTGAAGGTGATAGTTCACCGCTTGATGTATCTACCCTGCCATTGTTACATACATGAAATGCCGAAATGGACCACTTAAAAATGCTCGTGTGTGATATCTGTGAATTGAGTTAGACTCACGGACTAGAGATGCACATAAGACGGGTGCTAGTGGGTGCTTAAGAAGCAACGAAGACTGGCGGTAATTATCACAACTCGTCCACCAGGTTGGGCAACCCTGGCGATCGAGCTTACAGGCAGGCCATTCAACTGCATATTCTCATACAATACACCCATATTAACCGTGCTCTTGATGTCTCATTTGCTTCCAAGTCAGCCTGAGCTAGCTCCATGAGATCAGATAAGCCCACTGACACAGATACTTTTGCTTATATTCACATCTCGCTTTTGTATTCTTACAAACCGCCAGAAAACCAACATATCCTCAACTGTACAGTAGCCCCCTTCTCAGAGTAGCGTAGATGTTTCAATAACCCCCCAAAACGCCACAGATGCAACCTCCCTTCCCTCTTCATATATCATTGTCCCTTGTCCGGTCGATCCCTTGCCGTAAGCCCATGTATCCTCTCCCCCCTCTTCTCCATCTCCTTCTGTCTGGAGAGCCTCACATCCTCTGGCAGACCCCACCACTCGCGCATGAAGTCCTCCTGCGCCTGTGCAACCCTAGCCTTGCGCTCCCTCTCCCGCTGGCGCTCTATCCGCATGGCGAACCACTCCTCGCGGGCGGCGTCGTGTGCGCTTTGCGTGGCGTGTAGTTTCATGCAGCTGTTCATGACGCGGTGTTCGGCGCGGCAGGCGAAGGAGACGGTGAATGTTCGGCCGAGGGCGCATGCGGCGAAAGCTGGTGATTGTTAGCATTGGTCTGACCTGGAGCTACATTGTGACTGTGACAAGATAAACTCACCCTTGATCTCCTCTGCGCACTCCTTTCGAACTTTTTGGTAAAAGATATCGCGGACTTGCGCCTCTTGTGATGCAGATAGAGGTAGCGGATTTCTCGAAGGGACTCCAAGCTTCGCCTCGGGCACCTGAGGGTTCTGAGCGGCCATTGCGGCCATGGGAAGAGGGTGGAAGGTTCGGGGTTGGAGCGAGTGTACAGAATACACCCAATCGATTCTGCAGATGGGTGTTTATGGCGCAGAGACGTCGATGGCGGTTCTTCGGAGTCGATGGAGCTGTATCGGACGACGAGCTTGCGGGCCGCAGTGGGAGGTGAGCCCATGAGAATGGCAGAATTGGCTGACCGCCTTCCGCTTTGGGGCTTGTCGAAAGACGATGATTTGAATAGGTGCATAACTTGACGTATCTCCGAGATAGATCTTGGCCTACAGTTTTATTTGTATTTTGTCATGATACATTCAAGTCAAATTGCACAGCATAGCTGCACTACTAAATACTCACAGCTACCCTGATTTGCGGTTTCCGGTCTTAACGGCTACCAACTTCGAAATGCAATACATTACCTTTCGGCGTCATGCAAGATATAAAGTAACCTTGCTAGAATCTCAAGTATAAGAGTAAAAGGTCTTTCTTTGCGTTCTCGTACATCAATTGCTATGCCGGATCTTCAGCTCAAGCACACGACTCTTACCAATATAATATGGATCAGCCGCTAAAATCAGCAGAATCTATCTCAGCTGAGCCGGCTCACAAAGGGCTTCTTCGAGATGAAACACTTATACTCCGATGGGTGTTTGGATACTGTGGCAAGGGCAGAGTTTCTACTCCGTGGCCCGATGTGCCAGTTACGACTTCACGCAGAAAGTTGAAATTCAATATCAAACGCATTGGGTTTCTCAGCATGGATGTCGATAAACTTGAAAAAGGACGGTAAGATTCAACGCTTTCATATTGGTGTCTCAGTACTTGATACACAATCCCTCCAGAGCCCATTGACTTCTCCATCTCAGGCCGAGACCAACCTAGCATCGCATGTTATACAATCACATCAATGGTTAGTCGAAGATCCTGACTACTTGAACAAGCATGACAGTTTGTTCTTGTTTGGGAGATCCAGGTCAATTACACTCTCTGATTTCGAGAGGCACCTCAAAAACCATACACTTGTGCCCAATTTCATCTTCATCTTCCACGGTGGTGCACAAGAGCGCTACGTGCTACGGCAACTCGCAAGTTCTCTTAAGCCACTTTACGTTATCGACACTATCAGGGCTGCGCAACATCCCTTGCAGCTTTCCTCCAGAATCAGCTTAAGGAACTTGCTCCGGCACTTTGAAATACCGCACGGACAACTTCACACGGCGGGAAATGATGCCCATTTTATCCTTCGAGCTTTACTCATGATTGTTGTGAGAGATGCGGAGCGCCAATTTGGCGAAAGACGACCACCAGACTGGGTATCAGTGTTCAAAGCGGTTGCTCAAGCGCCTCTACCTCCGATACCGCTGAGCAGACAACAAAAGGCAGCCATAGGTAGAAGGAAAGTAAGAGAGAGGCTGGAAGAAGAGGCAAAACGAGAACAAATGGCAACAGCGGGCATAATTATGTCGCTTTCTGATACTACATCTAATCGGTTGGGAGAAACAGTAGCTCACCAGGATACAACTGATCTTGGTTAAGTACGATACTAGCATATATAAGCAGCTGTACTAAGTAAATCCTAAAGCTGTCTTCTAGAATTGGCTGTCATTTTTTCTTGATCCAGAGAGAGCAAGCCAGCCTCGTCGGTCCATTTTGGCTGGTGTACGTACATCAACACGATGGAAGCAACCTAAAGAACCTGATGTATACGTGTGGACGTCTTCACGCTGCCAAGCGATAAACAAAATTACATAGCCAAAATATGGCCAACCAGTCTGTTATCGCCCAAATTTTCTGTGGTAGCTTTTCAGGCATCTCCAGGCAGCATCGCTTCTTTATTGGTTATGTCTCGGCAGCAACTAACACAAGGCCAAAATATTAGACAAGCCAACAATGTTTCTGTACCAAACACGAATCCAGGCATGGTATCGTCGTGAAGTTTGAAAGAGTTTTGGATGTGATTCAGACGTCGAGGTTTGTGAAGCGTACCGTTATTGAGATGATATCCATGCAATAACTGACTTGCTGATTATAAAGGACCATCGCCCTCGTCTTCAATCATCATCATCATCAACACCTCTTCAATTTACCACCAAATAAGCACTGTCACCACATAATACTGTCTCTTTCTATAAACCCTCATCATGGAGCCCACTACTACTACCAATGATCACCCCGAGAACCCCTCTTCCGTCCAGAGTCTTCTCTCTGCCGTATCCTCGGCCCTGGACAAACGCGCCTGCAACGACATCTTTGCTATCGGAGGTAATGTTGAGGACAAAGACGTTCCCTCCGAAATCGCCTCTGCCAAGTCTCATTTGACCATTCGATGGGACCGGCAGGAGCCTGGTCAATCTCGCACTCTCAAGTTGCCCATTGACGATGATCCCCTCGCCCAAAACTCTTTTACTTCGTTGCTCAAGGACTGCGCGCCTGCTACCTTTGGCTTGGGCGACAAAGAGGTTCTCGATGAAGAGTATCGCAAAGCTGGAAAGTTAGACAAGGACGTCTTTTGCAGCAGTTTCAACCCGTACGAGTACGGCATTGTCGACACCATCAACCAGGTGCTTGCCCAAGGAGGTCATTCGAATGCCAGAGGTCTAGGTGTCAAGACTGAGCTTTACAAGCTGAATGCAAGTCCGATTCAATCATTTTCGGAATACATTGTCTAATTGCTATAGGTGTACTCTGCTCCGTCTGGCAAGTTCAAGCCTCATGTCGACACGCCACGATCCGACCAACAGGTGGGTTCACTTGTTGTGTGTCTCCCTGTCGAGCACAAAGGTAAGAACACCATCATCACCATTCCAACTCTACTGATGATATTACAGGCGGTCAACTCGCCGTTCGACACAGCGGTCGCGAGATTGTCTTTGCCTGGGCCTCCCGCAGCGCCGATACTATTCAATGGGCTGCTTTTTTCTCCAACTGCGAACATGAAGTCCTTGAAGTCACCGAAGGCCATCGAGTGACGCTGACCTACAACCTCTTCTGGACCAACTATGGCCCGGCTTCAATGGCGGATCATCTTGAGGCGCTGGATCAGGAAGCTCTTCATTTCTATACAGCACTTGAGAACCTTCTCGCCAACAAAGATTTCCTGAAAAGAGGTAATTGAACACTTGACTTGCAGTGACAGTTTTATTTACTAAATATCACATCCAGGGGGCTTTGTCGGATTCACCTGCACTCACGCGTATCCGCATACGTCCAAGTCTTCCATCAACAACCTGCACCACATGCTCAAGGGCCTCGACATGGTTGTTTACCAAGCCCTCAAACGCATCCTGGGCGTAGCTCAAGTCATCGCATGCATTGACGCAGAAAAATACGAAAAAGCAAGGCGACGAAGAATCAAACATGAAAGGGAATACCAGGAGTATCTCAGGAAGAGGGATTCACAATCGGCAGAAGCTCAACAACAATCTTCACTCGACAACGATAGTGACTCGGAAGACGCTGCATACATCGGTTTAACAATGAACCCTGCATTCGTCTTTGATGAGTTCGACTACAATGAGGGCTTCCTGGACCCAGGACTGGTCACGATGTGCGGGTCGAATGAGAGTTTCTACCATCGCACAAAGGTCGCTTGGCTGAACTACCCGCCTGACAAAAAAGTCTCCAAGGAGCTCTCTGTTGCTTTTGTTACGGTACGCATGTCAAGCTCCTTTGCTATCACAGATGTATCTAACGTTGAGATTGGCAGTATGGCAACGAACCAGGCGTGGATGCCTACTATTCTTCAGCTGTCATCGGCGCAAAAGTGGAAAGGGAGCTACCAAAGGGCAGTGAGAACACGGCTAAAGAGGAAGTATCTGAGTGGTCGGATTAATCGCTAGGCATTGGCACAAATGGTGGACGTAGTTTGGCTTTTGTTAACTACATTGATTCATGATAGCCACCCTCCGGCATTGAGATAAACATGTATTCAAAGCAATCCAGTATTGATCAATAACCATGGTTTTTTTATTCGAACTGTGAATAGTGGTATACGAGAAACACGTATTAGACCCTGTTCCCTACGAAACTATCGCTTTCATTGGATATCAAAAGACAGACATAACTCCACGCTCTACAAACCCCATCATGACCATACCACTTCTCATGTCACTTAGTTTACTGCTGAAGATGAGCCTGGGCAGGGTAAGGCTGCTGAGGAGGCGGCGACGTGGCAACAGGAGGAGGTGTAGTGAACTCCGTCTGTGCAGAAAGTTCACTTCCATAGGGCTGTGGAGGCTGTTGGTACTGCTGCTGAGGAGGGTATTGTCCATAGTTTTGCTGACCCTGGAACTGCTGTTGATCCTGGGGAGAGTAGGGCGCTGCTTGGGGAGGAGGATAGGCTCCCTGTTGCTGGTATGGGCTTTGAGGTTGTTGGTAAGGAGTGGGAGCATTCTGAGGAGGGTATTGCTGCTGCTGCTGAGGAACAAATGGGCCAGCAGCGGGCTGCTGCTGATATTGTTGAGGGGCTCCCTGGAACTGCTGAGGTTGAGTTACGGGTTGAGCCTCGGAGGTCTTGGTCTCCATTTGCACGTTGTTAAAGGCCGAGGTATCGACAGCGAAGCGACCTTCTTTGCGACCACGGAGGAACATGATCAGAGTCCAAGTAAATGTCGCAATGAATAGAAGCCTGAGCTTCAGTGTTAGTCAACCGATTGCTTCTGTGAGAGAAGGGAGCGTGTGACTTACCAGACTAAGGCGCCTAGGCCGGCAACGGCAGAGAACATAGCCAGACCCGTTCTGAAGAGAACGACATTTCCACTGTCTCTCTTGAAGATACTGCAAGTCTTGCTATTCACAAGACTTCCATCGTCGATACAGTCGCTGACGCTAACGGGGACGACATATTTGGCGCGTCGAGCAGCTGTGGCAGCCCAGGCTGCGAGCCAGAGAATGATCAGGAGACCATCGAGTATGAGGACGGCGAGGATGTGATATGCGCTATGAAGGCTGGGGACTTTCTCTGTGACGACGGTGTAGACTACGACAACCCAAGTGATGAGAGCCTGTGAGGGTGTTAGTGGTAGATGGATATCATGAAGCTCAGTGACTTACAATGGCAAGTGAAAGCCCGTTCTCATCAAGATATGCGTCGTGTATCATACGAGCGCAAAGAGCTAGTATGATAAGAGCAACGAGGAATTGGAAACCTCGAATAATAACGATCCAGAGGGGGGTTCTGAGGACATTGCCTGTCTCAGGCTTTTCCTGGTGTTGTACCGGTTGTTGCTCCATGTTACTTCTCTGAAGAAGTGCTCTATTTTGAATTATAAGCGGAATGATGAAAAAACCGTGAAAGTCGTTTGAGTGGGAGAGAAGCTAGAAGAAAGGGCGGCACACACTGTCTTTTTACATGATTCAGGCTCGGTAACACAACAGCCTTATACAACTCAAATCAACTGACAACTTAGACAACAAAGCCAAGGCAGATTCAGACCCTGGCTAATAGATGCGTTAGCGTCCTTCAGCCGCACTCAGCTAGCCATTGAGGAAGCCTCGTGGACCGGGTTGGGCGCTTTCGTGGTGTGGATCGAGGCGTTGAGCAGGGAGAGCAATCTTGGAGAAGACTGTTGGAAGTTAGGGAAGAGCAAATATATCTCGTAAGATTATTGTGTTTCTTTTTTCATCTTGTTTTCATCTTCAAGTTGGAGCTTTGTTGCTGGTGAACCGTGTTGTAGGCTCAGTTGGTTGAATGTTCTGATCATCACCAAACAACACCACTATTCTCTACCCCTGTTCAATTCTCGGCAAGAGAGACAAGTACCGTGATGAGCCGAGTAGCACGTAAAATCGATATTTCACACGTTTTGGGCGGTGCTGCAAGCCACTTCAAGCCATTTATCTCACCAGCAATCTTAAAAATAAGCATTTCGGCCGAAGCTTTTTTACGAGAAGGACAAAGCCATAATTCTAGCTCTTTAACAAGTGAACGCTTTGACGAGTTTCCAAGCTTGACTTTTGCGTGTTCGCTTGAGTGATACAAATGTGTGTGATATGATACAAAGAGGGGGGAAATCTGGGGTGATTGGCCAAGCAAACAGCTTTGAGATGCATATGCATATGCATATGCATTGCATGAAAAGGATTCACCTGAGGCCTGCTGATCCTTGAGCGGGTGAAAAATGTGCCGACTTTGCCTCGTCTCCCGGGCGTTGATATCGCATTGTCAGCGGGATATCAGGTTAGAGTTTTCTTGTCTTCCTTGAACAGTCATGTATTCTTCTTGTTTGGGAACTGGAAGAGGAGTTGGAATTGGCTGAGCTCAGGAACGTGATGGGATGGGCTGAAGGGGAGGTGGAGAAGAATGGGCTGTGCTTTTCAGCCGTTGAACTTTGAGGTGTGTCTGAGCGGAATGAATGGAAGAGTGCGGAATTAGATCTTGTCAGAAGCTGAGCTTGGGAGATTAGAAGCTGTCATCATTCATATTGTCACATATCATGTTGCCGAGGTTGTAAGCTCTACATATCATACACTCATGTTCATCAACAGTAGACAAGATATTGCAAGTAAAACAGACTGTAATCTATTAATTGCCCCATCTCGAGCATCATGGTGATATGCTATGTACTATACTCATGCTCGTAGACTAATAGGCTCGTTGACCGTCAACTCAAGTCATGGCAACTCCAACGCAACGCCTTCAACTATCGACTTTTGTTCCCACCCACCCTAATACCATTGTCGATCTTTTATAGCTTTTTTATCCTTCATGCTGATTCATACGTCATTCATCATCTCGCCTTTGTCATCATCATCGTCAATCTACTTCTCGTTGGGTCCCTTGATCAGGACCTTGATGGCCTGTCCCTCCTTGACCTTTGTGAAAGCCTCCTCGGCCTGCTTAAAGTCGACAATGCCCGTGATGAGCTTCTTGACGTCGACCTTGCCAGTAGCAACCAGCTCAACGGCGAGAGGGTAGTCACCAGCACCGTATCGGAATGATCCGCTGGCGGTGGCCTCCTTGATGCAGAAGGCCATGATGGGGAAGTTGATGTCGGCCTTGCCCATACCGCCCTGCACGTAGCTGCCGCCGTTCTTGAGGACGTGGATAGAAGCCTGGATCGAGGGCTCAGCACCGCTAGCGTCAATGACAACGTCAGCACCCTCGGGGAGGTCAGCGAGCTTGAGGATGTTGTTGGCGTTCTCCTCGGGAGCGACGCGCTGAGAAGCGTAGACGTGGGTGGAGGCAAACTCCTTGGCAAAGTCGAGCTTGCTCTGGACAATGTCGACGCTGACAATCTTGGAGGCACCGTAGGCACGAGCGACGGCGGCGCAGAGAAGGCCGACGGGGCCGGCGCCCATGACAACGACCGAGTCACCGGGCTTGACGCGGGCCTGCTTGACGATGTGGACGGCGACGGCGAGAGGCTCAATCAGAGCGCCCTCCTCAAGGGAGACGTTGTCGGGAAGCTTGAAGCAAAAGTCGGCGGGAGCAGACCAGTAACCGGTCAAGGTTCCGTGGTAGGGCGGCGTAGCGGCAAAGACCATATCGGGGCAGAGGTTGTACTTGCCAGCGAGGCAGTTGGGGCATCGACGGCAAGGGTATCCAGGCTCGAGAGCGACGCGGTCTCCGGCCTTGAGGGTCTTGACTTTAGATCCGACCTCGACGACGGTTCCAGCGGACTCGTGGCCTAGAACCATGGGGTCCTCGACGACGAACTTGCCGATGGAACCGTGGACCCAGTAGTGGACGTCTGAGCCGCAGATACCGGTGTAGTTGATGGCGACGATGACATCGTGAGGGTTCTCGAGGGTGGGCTTGGGACGCTCCTCGAAGGAGACGTCGCCGGGCTTGTTGAGGACAAAGGACAGGTTCTGAGTGAGGGGAGTTAGAGAGAGTGAGACGTCATGAGGGGCCATGATGGCGGGGTATAAGACGAGAGGGTAGACATACGCTGGCCATTGTTGCTGGGTTAAGCTGTGATGAGTTGAGGAGAGAAAAGAAGAGAATAGAAACAAGAGATTCGTAGGTCGTTAGATGTTGGAGTAGTCGTGTGGCTCAAGCTGAGGTGGGATATGTCTCTGTCTTATATGGATCACGATGTGGAGTTTATGACTGTCAATTGTCGCCGCAAACACGTCAAAAATAGAAAATGAAGCTGAGTTCCAGAACAACAAAACTCGACAAGATCTGCTGATGAGGGCGACGTGTGCAGGTCAAATACCCGTACCATACAGATAACACATACACATTTGATGAACTGATGGGACATCACATGCCCCTCATCTTTTTTTCCTCTTCTGTTCCACAACCTCCTCAATTGACGAGAGACTAGCACCTATCCCATGACTTACCTACTGGTACCTACATTACTGCAAATTACCCGTCATGATAGATACTAGTAGTATCT
This sequence comes from Fusarium buharicum, assembly GCA_014822075.1. Taxonomy (NCBI): domain Eukaryota; kingdom Fungi; phylum Ascomycota; class Sordariomycetes; order Hypocreales; family Nectriaceae; genus Fusarium; species Fusarium buharicum. The sequence continues at coordinate 26,717 of JAATHB010000194.1, read as the reverse complement.
GCTGCTACGCTACACACCCCCCACGACCAACGTTACAAACTATCCTCACCAATCAAGAAGCCATGATATCCTCACCCACTATATTCGTACCACAAGACGTTGTAGATTTTACTGCGCTACGGGGCCCGCCGTCATTTCATGGCTTGTCATGACGGGAGCGCTTCAGACAATCCTCTTCTGACACTTCTCTTTTTTTTTTTTGCATTTAGCCAGACTTGATTTACCCGCTCCAATAAGAAATAAGACTTTGGCGGGTTTTGGTGGGGTCAGGAACCATCCGTCGGTGAGAGGAGTGTTCAGATGATAGAGTTGGACCGGGAAAGCTCCAAGAGGAGGTTGGAGCTATGGAATAGCTTGAGAGCGAAGAGTAGCTAGGTGAGGAGCTTGAAAGCAGGAAGCTCTTCTGGTTAGTCTCTGAATCCAATTCCTCAAAATACCCGAGCCTTAACAGCTTCGGTCAAAAGCTGTTGCATCAAGTAACCATTGCTAGCTTCCAATAGACATAGCAAGCTCTATCATCCTCTCAGATCATAAAAGATTCTAACTAATAGCTTTCCCATCCAATCTGGCTTCTTCCCACCGGGGAATCGCATAACTTCCGTATATCCCACGTGTTTTTCTTTTCCCCCGGTCTCCGGCTTCATACCCGGGGGCCCAAGATCTCGTCACTTGACCATTGAGAATTTCATTTCAATCCCTACCATATGTCTAAAAGAATTCACCGACAACGGCGAGACCGAATCACCTTGTTCGATTATCTCTTGGGTGTTCTAGAATCTATTCCCAGGACGCCGGGGCGGAACTGCAGCATTGGGAATAGCGCCCGGTCGGTGGATCCGGAGCCGGGTTCGGAGCGGAGCGGATGTGGTTCGGGGGATATTAGTCGGACCTGCTTTGGGAATACAGAGGGGTTAGGGGTTCTCTAAGACAGTTACCTGGGGATTAGATGGTCATATATAGTGCCACAAGGCGATAGACCTCGATGGAAAGCTCGCCTTGTTTCTGCTATGCCGACATACCGTCGAGGCGTAATATGCATTGCACCCTTGCCTATGAGAAGGCTGTACTGGTTACATCAATTGATAAGAAGCATTGAAACACAATAATAGGTCTTAACCTGCTAGCCATACATTGGTTAGAGGACTATATTCCTCCACGCACGGTTTCCGTTTCTTCCAAGTCAATGTGGTAGTTATGTGCTGGATTCAATCAGTCTTGATGGTACTACAGAACTCGTAAGACCACGGCAAACTTGATAAATCACCAAGTACACAAACCAAGATGTATGATGTAATTAAACCTTGTTCATTCATTCATTGAAACATTCTCCCAGTCATATAGCGCCAATTACATTCGCTTCCACACTAACACCTTTTCCCAGCCAATTCATTATATCTCCCTCAATTAACCAAGATTGTAATGCTCCTCCTGGTGGCTAACAGAAGAGTGACGCTTCGTCGAGCTCTGCTCAGGATAATCGTGCTCGATGCTCGGGTGTCCAAGGTGCTCCTTCAGAGCAGATGGAGGAGCGCGGGCCGCGTCGACGGGCGCTTGAGAGGCATGGTGCATCTCATGCTGGTAGAAGGGGGCGTTGCTGTCGCTGCTATTGTAGGCTGTTAATCCCTGTACTGTTTTATGAGTGATCAAGATAGACATACCTGGGCTTGGACTGCGAGGAAACGCCGGGTACGTTGGATACCAGCGACTCGATCTGGTCTCCTGTGCGAACACCCTCAGAGGGTCGTTTTTGCTGCGACGTTGACTCGAGAGGTCCGCTACGGAGGTTGGAGGCAAAGCTTTGCTGCTCGTTGTCGTTGGAAAAAGACTCGTTGGTGTTTGTGTTGTGAGACTGAGACTGAGACTCGGTGGTGTTGCCGGGCATGAGTGTCTCCTTGATCTTGCCAACAAATTCGGAAGCCATTTTGAGTTGTAAAGTTGTAGTAAGATAAAAGTCTTGTTTTAATATGAGTTGTAAGTAATTGATGAGGAGAATGTCTTTCTCTTGGCTGGACATGTCCGTTTATAAGCTCTTCTTCCCCTCAAGCCACGGCCACTGAGTGCGTCATGAGAATATCGCCATGACGTCGAGAGATCGGCAGCGGCTCCATAAATCGACGATAAGCATATTTCAACTCTAAACTTAGACTTGTTAGACTAGCTTCTCTGTCAGGGGGCCTTTGTTCCTAGGAACCACACACCAGCAAATGGCCGAATCGGAGGATCCATTGTGACATTGGCCAAGGCCTGGGAGCGTTGTTTGTGTGGTTCAAGATCCTGGTTAAAGACATCATCCGTGGGTCTTGTAACTTTGAGAATGTCTTGCTGAAGCGATAAGACGTCGATTGGTTTATTGATGGAGTTGATCATTACGTAGATGCTCGGGACCTTGATTCCCAAGCAGCTCTCGATGTGCCGTGATGTATGCCGTTCAAGTCAAGCATGGTGAGAGCCTCACTTGGGAGGATCTGTATTTCCTGCTATAATCCTAAAGGGAGTCTAAGTTTAAGAGGATAAAAAGGCCAACTTCTATCCTAAGATGCCCAAAAAGAAGCAAAAACAACAAATACCTACCTAAAAGACTGGATGATTCAGTAGACCAGTCCTGTTCTTGTCTGGCCTCATCGTGTCATCGGCGCCGGTGTGATGGCTTCCATATTCCTCGGGTCGAGGTTGGAGTTTGTTTGCGTAACATCTTTTCCGCGGAAGACCTTGTGAGACCAGCCATTTTGAGCTACACGATTTGTTGTTTCAACGTAGATATCTAGACCACCATTGTAAACATGTTGTCCAGGTCAACAAACACAAGGTATTCTAAATCTCTCATCCATATCCTCCCACACCTGCAATCACTACAACCAGCATCCTACACAAACAGAAGCCATTCAGGTCACATTGGAATCAGAAATTCATAAGGTAATCATAATATTTTAACTTCATTAAAGGAACTATTTGCGTTTATGCAGGTAGGTAAAACTTCACAGGGAATCTGGAACTTCCATCCATGATATCCCTCGAGTTTCCCTACCCTTCTCATTACGGCCAACGGCGTCCTCTGCGGGAACTGTTTGTGGCATATCTGGGGGGTCCTCCGGTAGAGAGCCCGGTCATTCTTTCAGGCCACGGCTCAGCAATTATTCCAATCCTCTTCCACCTTTTTTGTGAACCCTTTCCACCCCGTTGTTTGTGTTCAGCTCGACACTTGAAGCGTCGTCCTCACGGTCGTTGAGATTTGCATTTCTACCTCTGGTAGTGTTCATATTGCAAATATGGTTTAGCTTTGAAGCTCATCCCTTCTTGCGAGTCATTCACGCCTTCTTCTCGGGGTCGCGCTTCTGGGGGGCTGAAGGAGCACCGCTGCCAGGAACCTTCTCAGAGTCGTGGCGAACGCTGGCCTCGCTTGAGTCGGGAGTAAGGTACTCGCCAAAGGTGCGCTGCTCAAGATCCATGTCCTTCCAGTCAACGCCCTGGCTCTTGCGGGCGACGCGGCGGAAGTAGACACGCTTGGCAAACTTCCAGGCCTCAATGCCACCGAAGAAGAGACCGGCGGCGATGAAGACGATGGCCCACTCCCAAGTGATACCCTTGTGCTTGAAGACAGTGGTGCTGATGACAGGGATGTACTGAAGAGGGAAGAGAGTGACGAAACCGAGCATGATGGCCCAGAAGAGGAACTGGTTGCGCCAGACATCGTGCATCCACTGGGTGAAGTAGAGCTTGGAGCCAGGCTGCATGCGGAAGAAAGATCGGCGCTTGTCCATCATCTCCCAGGCAAGGAAGAGAGAGAACCAGGTCAAGCAAGCAAAAGTGGTAGCACGAGCCTTGAAGACAGTCTCACAGCGGTCGCTGTAGTTGTCGTTGCAGTCGAGACCGAGATCACCATCACCGAAACCGTACAGACGAAGGACGAAAGTACCAAGGCAAAGAGCAGCGATCCAGAGACCGTAGACAGTCATGTCGATGATAAACTCCATGCTGAAAACACCAGTCTTGAGGGAAATCGGAGGTCGGCGAAGGATACCAGCGACAGCACGCTCGAAACCGAGACCCATGTCGGGAAGACCAGAGGTAGCCATGATAATCCACATGATCTGGACGGGGGCGATGGGGAAGACGGAGAGGTTGTCGTCGTCCTTGAAGACGAGGCCGACGAGCAGGACAACGGCTTGGGCAACGTTGGTGGCGAGCACGTGGAGAATGAACTTCTGGATGTTGTCAAAGATACGGCGACCTTCTTCGATGGCGGCAACGATAGAGGCAAAGTTGTCGTCGCTGAGAACAATATCGGAAGCGTCCTTGGCGACATCAGAACCGGCTTGACCCATGGCAATACCAACATCGGCACGGCGGAGAGAGGGAGAGTCGTTGACACCATCACCAGTCTGTTCAAGTTAGTAGATTGCTTCAAAAGTAGGAGAAAAGGAGCAGAGCATACCATAGCGCAGAATTTGCCTCGTCGGTGCAGGGCTTCAATCATGCGGACCTTGGTCTGAGGAGCACATCGGGCAATAACCAGAGGAAGGAAGGGCAGTTGGTCGACCTCGTCATCGGTAAGACCATCGAACTGAGTAGCAGTCATAACCATAGTGGAAGCAGTGTCTTCAGCAACCATATCCATGCGGGTAGGCAGGATACCGACTTCAATAGCGATAGCCTTGGCAGTCTCAGGATGATCACCGGTAAGCATGTGGACGGAGATACCAGCCTCGTGGCATTCTCGCACAGCGGGAGCAGACTCAGGACGGGGAGGATCGTAGAGACCAACGAGACCACGGAAGACGAGGTCACACTCAACAGTGGTACGGTCAATGTCATCACCCTTCTTCATCTCGACGTGGTAGGGCTTGGAAGCGAGAGCAAGGACACGGAGACCCATTCCAGCGAAAGCCTCCATGTTGCGGAGAATCTCCTCACGGAACTCATCAGTCAAGGGAACCTGCTCCTCGTTGTCCTCAGGGCAGTAAGTAGCACAAGCACCGATAACACGCTCAACAGCACCCTTGGTAAAGGCGAAGAGCTGGCTGGTCTGGTTGTCCTTCATGATAACAGACATGCGCTTGACATCAGAGTCGAAAGGAAGCTCAGCAATCTCACTGTACTGGTTGGCGGCATCGTGGCTAGTAAGGCGGAGACGGTTCCAGTCGAATCGGCAGGCGAGGACCTGAATAGCAATTTCGGTAGGGTCACCACGAGCGTGCCATTCACCCTCCTTCTCGTTGACGGTGGCAAGGTTGGCAAGAGAGGCGACCTCGAGGAACTTGGTAAGAGAAGACTTGCTCTGGGAGAGAAGGTCGCTGACGGCAGCAACTTCACCGCACTCGTCACCACCAGACTTGAGAGGAAGCTGGTGAGGCTGGCTACGAGACCATCGCATCTCACCAATAGTAGGGTTGAAAGGCTCGGTAGTGTTCTCGACGAGGTAGGTTCCCTTGCCAGGAGTCCAAGCACCACGGGCAACCATCTTACCTTGGGTAAGAGTACCAGTCTTGTCAGAGCAAATATCGGTAACAGCACCAAGAGCCTCGAGAGACTTGAGGTTTCGAACAATGACGTTTCGCTCAACCATGCGCTTAGTACCGGCAGCCATAGTAATGGTCAGGACGACGACCAGAGAGGCGGGAATCATGGAAAGACCAGTAGCGACGGCATAGATAATGACCTGTTGGTTGGAGTTGAATCGGTTGGCAGCAAGGACGATGATAGCACAGACGACAGCGGTACCGAAGAGGTAGATTGCCAGTCTAGAAAGCTTCTTCTGGAGAGGAGTGCCGACATTGACACCGAGGAAACGGCCAACAGCATCGGTAAAGGTAAGAGTGTAGGCTTCGAGGTATCGGTGAGGCTTAGCAGAACCATCAGGCTTACGCTTCACGGGACGGACCTTGCTGTCCTTCTTTCGGAGGGCAGCAGCGATAGCACCGATCTCAGTGCAGGTACCGGTAGCAAAGACAATACCCTTAGCTCGACCCTTGGTAACAGTAGAAGAGCTGTAGGCAACGTTGATACGGTCACCGGGGCCGCAGTTGTCGTCGAAAACCTCATCCTCGTTCTTTCGGACCGGCAGAGACTCACCAGTCAACATAGCCTCATCAGTCTCAAAGTTGACAGCCTCAATCAGACTACAAAAGTTAATTAGCAAACTAGTCAAGTACTAATGCAGCAGGTGACTTACCGAACATCGGCAGGGATCGTATCGCCAACCTTGATTTCCACAAGATCACCGGGAACGACCTCAACAGAGGGAACAACCTTGGAGTCTCCATCACGGACAACCTGAGCAGTGGGGGAAGACATGGATCGGAGCGAATCCATAGTCTTCTCAGCAGAGTATTCCTGGAAGAAACCGACGGTGACATTGAGACCAATGATGAAGGCAACGACTCCACCTTCAATCCATGATTTGATACCAAAAGAAACGGCCATAGCCATAATCAACACCTTGGCAGACGTCAGTAAAAAGGCCCAATGTGGAAAAAATAGCAGGGGTCAAGAAATAAGGTGATCATGCGAGCAACCTTCGGCACGCCCGATCAGGCAACACGCAAGCCGGGTGGCGAAAACCCGAGATATGCTTAACCATAACTCTGATAAAGATGTGGGGTTATGTTTGATGGGTGTGAAGAGGATGCAGAACTTACCAGTGTCATAGCGTTGGCAACCTGGGCAATAATGATCTTGAGGGGCTGAACACCATCAGCCTCACCAAGATCGTTGTTGCCGAACTGTTCATGTCGAGACTTGGCCTCGGCAGATGTGAGACCGCTGAGAGTATCCGTCTTGAGCTCCTGGACGACTTGGTCGAAACTGAGAGCGTGAGCAGGACGGCTCATGGGATCATTGCTCTGGCCCGAGACATGGTTGTCTATCGCGGCCTGGTCCTGTTTAGCCATGGTAAAGGTCGAAGCTAGCGAGCGCCAGCTTGAAGGTGTTTCGTGGTGATGGACTGGACTCGACTCGGTAGATGTTGATAGTGTTTATAATTCGTAGACAGACCCTTAAGCCTATGTCTGGGGATTCCTGGAGGGTGTTACAGGAAGCCTTTCGTCTGGCGTAGGTAGGGTTAGATCAAGTTAGAGATCCTTGGGGACAGAGGTTTCCAAAGAATAAGAATATCGTGGGGGAAATGGGGAAGTCTTATAGACGTCCATCTCGACGGCTGGGCATCATTGAGACGGACGAATGCTTATCTCGCCGACCCTCGTAGTGCCTTGGCTCAAGTCACTATCGGCTTGATGGAGTGCAAGTTCCATCATCTTCTCCAGCGGACCCCACAATGCCAAGCATGATCCAATTTTTCCTTCTCTACTGCTGTTTCTCTTTCCAAAGGCGGGGTTTGGATATCTTGGCGATAAAGACCAAAAAAACCTTGGTTGTTGTTGTTGTTGAGCACCCCCGTACCGTATGTACGTACCACCCGCCGGGCGCCCATCGGACAAGGCCGGTGGAGGACCTGAGGAATCCCGGGGGACCCATTCTCAGGTTCTGGGGCATGGGGACGTTGATTGGTACATGGCCGCGCCGTTCTGTACGGTGCTGGGCTGCTGAACGGTCCTGAACGGTCGGGGGTCTCGCCGTCAAACGTCATTCAGCCGGTCGGTAGCATCTGTGACGCGGCGTGGCGGTCTCGCCAGCAATTGGCCTTCCTGAGTGGGCAGCGGAGGGCTTGGCTTGAGCTTGGCGGTCTTGGGAGACCAGGATTAAAGGCTTTGAGAGAGTCATTGCTGCTGAACCCGAACTCGAGCCTTGGAAAGCGCCCAACGGCGGTCATGGCGCTTCGACGAGGGTATTCTCTGTTGTCTGGGGCATTGCCTTGCTCTAAGCCTTGCTCAAAGCCTTGCATGCCTGGAGCCTTGCTCATCTGACTCTCTCTGAGGCTCTTCAGCACTTTCCAGTACCGTCACCGATGGTGGACCTTTAGGTGCATTGGCCCCCATCGTGAACCGACGTTAGACGAAGAAAAGGTTCATGTGTTGGTGGTGAGGTGATGTGAGAAGAGTTGCTCTCAGTAAACGCACCCCTCCCCCTCAAACCATGACACACCAATATTTTCTGCTCTTTCGGTGTTATTTCTTCTCCACGAGAAATCCATTGATTGGTGTCTGTATTTCTGGGCATACATAATTTCACATAGAGTATTGTCACGTCATTGGGTCGTGGTCCTCCATCACCGTCTCGCTAGGTCCGTTTTGTTGCTTTGCCCTTCTAGCCATGTTCAACGCCGTCGCATCAAAGCTTGCTTTTCTGCACGTTGGGAAAGCAAGCCAGCCATGTAGGTAATGTCATGTCTAGGCATCAATGAAGTGATTTGAGAGGCAAACGATGTAAAGGTCAATGCCAATGCCAATGCTAATGCTAAAGAACGGGGCCGGATAAGAGCCGTTGCTTATTGTATCACTACTGTATTGCCTCCCGCCATGACGACCGCCGGCCGGATATACAGTGTCTCAACGGGGCTCCGAGTCGTAACACGGCACGGAGGCATCGTTTACATGGTTCCCGTCGTCGGCGCTCGTGACATTTCCCTCCGTGGACCGTGGAGATGTTGGGGTCTGCGATGAGATCTCGAAATGTGTTTGGCTGAGAGATGGGTTCGGCTCGCTGGGCCTCGTTCACGCGTTACGCACGCACGAAAGCGGTTTCTCAGCAAATCCTTGCCAAGGATGAGTTGCATGCACTGCCACGCTTGGCGAGACCTAAGAGGTGTTAGTCACAGACTCTTATCTTTGCCCAGAGTCTGAGGGAGACCTTAGCTAGAGCAAGTATCTCGCCGTTAGCGTCTTGAGAGAGGCAGGGGTTGGTTGCTGGGCACAGAGTGTGAGGTGCTAGTGCACTAACGGGACGGGCCCATTTCGCCACCCAGATATGATCGCCTCTGTCAAGACTTTAGCTGACACGTGACCGAGATCCACTCCTTCTAGAAGCCATCCTGGAACATGAGGTACTTGGTACGTAATCAAACCTCCACGAGATGTTCCAAGATCTCCTCCAACGTGACAATAAGCTTAAATCATCGGCATCTTTGTTGAATGCGTCCCACTATTTCTAGTAATGCCCTTCAGAGTTCTCTGCGCTATCCCTTTTACATGCATTCCATCAAGTCGCAAGGGTCATTGGCAGCGCAACATATGGCGAATCAGATTGAATCCATTCTCTCCGTTGCGCTTGATTACGAGATGATGCAATTCTCTTCAATTCTCTACGACTCACGCGCATACATACACTAGCCCTCTCCTGAGTCTCCGTTTACTTGGCATTGGGTCCATTCCCAGAAGTAGCCTCCGTAAAAAAGACGGTCTAGACGGTAGAGGTGCAACTGGAGACGAGGCGACGATCCCTTCCTCCACAGAAAAGAAACAAGAGAGACGCCGGACGCGGAGCCGCTGGGGAAAAAAGAGAAGCGCCGTATGCCTGCCGTACGTAGCACGACGGAGGAATGGGATTTGTCGGTCCACTCATACGGGGCGCTTATGGTTAGCATCTTCTCTCACAGGCCACTGACTGGTCGTGTTACATATCATGCTCCGTACATGCAAGGCTAGAGGCCCTCAACATCTGCTACGCTACCTCATTGGATCCGCTCTCCGGATGCTTGCTCGGGGCGGACACAGCGGGGGCCTCCTCCTCCCCATGGAGTCCCCTGATCACCAAGAGATAGAACCCAGTCGAGGCTCTTTGTGGCGGAGATACACCTCTCTTCTGAGAGGATACTGGGGGATAAACCGGATGTGCTGGCATCACGGCCACAGCAGTTCAGTTCGGTACGGACATGAGACTGCGGCGCGTGGGGGGCTTTGAAGAACGCAACACCTTGGTTAATATGGGGACACCGGACTTGCCTATCTCCGTTCGGAGAGGCAGAAAAAAGAAATTCTGTTATGCAGGTCCTGCCTCAAGTCCTCAGCTTACTCGAGTACCGGCCCGAGTGGCTTATCGTCGCCGTTATTACCGTGTAACGACACAACGGAAGCGACAAGATGGAGGCTTCGATGGGATCCTCTCGGGCAGTCTCGGGCGATACTTGGGCACCAGCCATGAGATTTATGTAAATACTACTTTCTCGCGGGAACGGCGGCCCAATGTCAACAGAAGCTGGGGATCTGGGGCTGGAGTTTTTTGACAAAGAATTACAGGGTCTGCAGCGAGATTCAGGCACGGACTTGAAGTCGGCCGGGGAGTTGAACAGACTCGGGGAAATTCACCGGCAGATGGAGCGCTCGGCCTTCGGCGATCAAACCGTATTGCCTCTACCAACCGAGCACTTTCTTGGGTGATGTTAGGAACGAGCCACCTTGCTGACAGTTGGTTGAGGCTCTACTTGTCAGTTGTCTATTCCCAGAATACGCTGAGCCTCTCCGATGCGAGCCATTCACAACCGCAGTTGTTGAAACTGATCAGATTCAGGGATTCAGTTTATCAGCCGCAGGGGGGCGTCTGGTACCCTCAGAATCTGCCGGGCTCGCATACATGAGACAAGAACTTGGCAAAGATGGAACTTGTCCGAATGCTCACAAGCTCAGATAATTGCTCACAAATCCATCGTACCATAAATCGTCTCCCACCGGAGAGCCTTTTTCTTGGCTTTCAGAGCCCTGGCATAAGCGCCAGATTTCCCCAGCCTTTTGCGCATTTGCATCCAGCAGGAACTCTGGGGTGAGCAATGGATGTCAATGCAGCCAAGCTTCGTCTAGACCTCGAGGATAAGAAGGCCTCAAGTCGTGAGTTGCTTTTGTGGCCTTTTTTCCAATGGATAATCCCTGTGGGGGTTGCAGTTATTGTCAATGAAACGAAAATACGGCGTGTGCTGGATTGATACTGCTTCGGGCCTTTTCGGCTTTATCAACCAAGTGCTGCAGGGGCTGAGATTATACCATAGCAGAGATAGCAGCAGGTTTACCTACCTTGAACGCGTACATACTTTGCTCGCGTGCTGGATATATCTGTAGCGCAAGGCAGATTTGTCAGAGAAAGAAAGAAAAAAAGACTGCTACAGGGTGATCGCCATGAAGGGTCCAGCAGGGTTTTCCACCCACCATCCATCCAATCCAATGTTAAGCAGCCAAGTCCATACAAGACGCCAAGTTGAGAAAAGCTTTTCAACACGTGTCATCGAGATACAAGAGTTTGATAACAACCATCCACGATTCCTCTGTGACAATTGTTTGCTGCAAGAGACATCGCATCGCTTGCAGCTCATGGAACACGGCGGGAAAACGCCCACACCTTCTCCCTCCCCCTCAAAGCTCAAGAGCGGAACGGTCAGCGGCCCCACAAGCGCCCCATTGCCAAGACCAGCGGGTGTCTTAGGCTGACGAGGGTGCGAGTCTGCGGTGCAGGGATAAAACGAGCGGAGTGGGCGCGGCGGAGCCACTCGCGACAGAGACAAAAACGGGCATCCGAGGAGGAGGAGGACACGTGCCCTCTCCTCCCCTCTCCTCCGCTGAACGACTCCCGGGGCGGACAAGACCCAGGTGCGTGGCAGCATCTGTTGAGGGGGATAAAGGGGGTCCGGGGGAGGAAGAGACCGGGACGGAATAGATAGATTCAAGAGAAGATGTATGTAGCCGGATATGTCACTGCATACATACATACAAGACTGGTGCTTCGCCAAGATGGAAGAAGCATTTCACAAGACCTTGGCTTGAGCTCGAGACCGTGCTGTTGGTGATAACTGAGCCGGTCGGTCGGTGCGCTCCGAAAAATGAACAGATACGACCCTGGACAGAGTTGCCGGTTCAACCTTGTATCACGATGCTTGTGAATTGTACATTTTATCAACTGAAGGGTATTTGGTCAGGAAATCGTCAATCGATGATGCTGTACGGATAAGCCAGAGCAGTTCAGAAAAGACATTGTCAGCCCAACACTCTTCAATTCACCCCCGAGAGGATATCGGATATGACAAGAAAAGGCAGACTTAACAACACCAACACATCGAGCTTACAGGGTGGTCAAATGATCGGACGGTGATAACCTCGGATCGTAAACCCATCTGCCGGACAAAAGGGAGTTTTCAACAACCAACAACCATGACACACGACTTCTTACAACCCCCAATGTATGTATGTAATCCTCACAAAGCCAAGAAAACGACAAAGACTCTGGAGACACGCCCACTCGAAATGCTTGCTCGAGTCCGATGAATGGCAAAAACGCCCAGCCTGCCAAGAGAAAACAAGACTACCCTAACATCGATGGACGCTCAACCAACCTTTTTTGTTTTGCCAATCCTTGCGCAGAATGGTAAATAACGACGCAGATTAAACGAAACGGCTGAAGCGGTCAAATCGATATATGTCTTCCTCTGATCGACAATGGGTGGTAGGTAGCAAACAACTACCCAATAACCATCCCTCTCAAAACAAGGACACCACGCACGCGACCACATTCAGCAACCTCCTCTTTTTTCTCGTCTCGAGATTAATATGCAAAGCAATCCTCTTGTCTCGTCTCGAAAAGAGGGCCCCTCCCCCTCATTTTTAAAAAAGCGTTGTGGGAACAGAACAGCTTGGCACCAAAACTTTGTCTCCCCAACCGAGCGATGCACCGGGAGGCGTCCCGGTATGTGAATGTGAAATAGTGAAGTGAGGTTAAGACAAGGGGAACGTTTTCCAAAGAAGCGAGTCGAATTTTGGCTGTTATTCATAAGAGATATCTTGGCAATTATGCGTCGCCTGGTAAGGCTCGCTTAGGCTGACTATCCAAATGTTTAACGAGCATGGGTGCATGAGAGTGAGGCAACGTAAAAGAAATAAGGTAGGTTTGATACGTTCAAGTCGTTTAATTAACAATATGGGCAGAATAACATGTCCGCCTAGCAAAATCCAATATTCGCCAATGTCCCTAACACCCAAACCACAAGCAAGCTCCCTTCATATCGTTCCTTCGTTAAAGTCCAAACGTCACCTACACCTTTGCCATGTGGTGAAGACAACACATCCAATCCCCTCCAGGACCCTGACGGAAAACACTATGGCACCAAGCCTCCGTCGCAATCATCTCTCCGTTCGTTAGCTTCCACGCCGTAACGCGGTAGTTGAGCGCCGTGGCCATGAGATCGATCTCGACAAACTCTGGCTCGCCGTGGATCTTGTATGCCGTCCAGGGCTCGTATTCATCCTCCATGTACTCGTCGAGTGTGGGCTCCGTCTTGGGCGAAAAGACACGATGGTCGGGCTCTGCGAGGACGGCGTCCTTTGTGATGTACTTGCGCATCACCTCTGGCTTTTCCGATGTGAGGGCGCGCCAGAGGAGGGCTGAGGCGTCGAGAGTGCCCTCTCTGTTGCGGTGCTTGATGGTTCCTTTCTTTGGTTCGCCCATGGTGAAGTAGTTGAGTATATGGTTTGTTGATTGATTCTTTGTGTTTTGGCTTTTGATATGTCAAGGTTACGATTGGAATTAAAAGGTTCTAACAATGAAATCTGAAGGACTCTTTCGTAGAAACTGACGTAGATAACATCATTTCTTGCATCTCGTCCCTCAAAACCTGGCATCGTCAAATCCCTGCGTATCCTGACGTCAGCGCTGCGCAACACAATCAGGATATTTCATCCAATTGCAACAACAGCTACAATAACAGGTTATGTTTCATGTATTATTCTTCAAGACTTGTTTTTTTTAACCGTTCTAGAAGGTTTGCTTGAACATACCGTATTTTGCTAACGGTTTCTTGACCGTAATGAAGCCCGTTCTCTTTCAGTCTTGGCACTGAAAACAGGCGTACTTTTTTACTTTTTACACACCACCACGTTTTCTCCCAATTCGCCCTCATGGTTCGATTTATGCCATACCGCTAGGGGAAGGTGTTCGGCTTGACTTAATTTAGTTTTGTTGACTATCGTGAAGCTAAACTCTTGGATCTCGGTGGAGGCCAAATCCAGCAGGTGACGTCAACGCAGGGTCCAACCAAGACCCTTGATCAAGACGAAAGCGGTGATGAGAACCGGGGGACAGAAGGTATTAGAGATCTAGTAAAACAGTAAGACATTCATATAATTTATGCAAATGTAAAAAAAAAACTGGTCTTGATTCATCATGTCATGAGGTCGTTATATTACTCTCGTCAAACTAAATACACAAAACAAAAGGTATAAAGGCGTAGATCCAGGCTGTCCTAGCCAACCAGCCAACCCTGTCCATACAAACTACCTAACTACCATTATCTTTTTCCTCCTAGCGCCAATAGACCAAAAAGAAAAAGTGTTTGCGTCGTGCAATTCTTATCATCTATTAGGACAAAAAAGAAACAAATGAAGGTATCACTTCAGTGGAATCTCTCCTTGATGTACACCATGGCTGCGAATCCTGCGCAGCACTTTGTGCTCATCTCGTGCTTGCACCATGGACACTTGACGCTTACGACGCCGTCTGCGTTGGACATGGTCTCGTACAGCCTGCTCGGCATGTCGTGGTAGCGGCTGCAAGCGCAGCACTCGACGAACATCTTGGCTGATGGTTCGCCCTGGTGCTGATGCTCTAGGTTGGACCGGCGACGGAGCGTCTTGATTCCGGCCTCAGGGTCTGAAAGGGTCTGTCTATGACCCAGTACCGGACTCTGAGCGGTGATAGGAGATCGGAGACGAGGTTTGCTCCTCTCCTTGTGTCTCAGTGGTTGTTGTGTGTGCGTCGGTGTTGACGCAAAGCTCGTTTCCCCAGAGTCAGGAACTGACTTGTTCTTTCGTGGGGTCGAGCTGCGAAGGTTTGCATTCGAGAATGCTTCCATCACTCTGTTTGCTGCCTCCTGGATAGGATCAATCTCTGCGTCTGAACCGCTGAGATCAGAAGGCTCGAATCGATCATTTCGCGGTGAGTTGGTGTAGGACCAGTAGGGACTGACTTCATGGCCAGGGTTCACGACCATGGAGGGCTTGATAGATGCAATGTTGGGAGAATGGCTCTTTTCGGATTGTGGTGGAGTGGTATGTGGTGTGCTCAAGGGCGATACGGATTGGATTGCATCTGAATAGGAGGACTCGGAGGAGCTTGTCGGAGGTCGACCAAATGCTGGTGAGTGGGTTGCGCCTAATGGAGACAGATGTTTGGGCGAAGCATGTCTGTGATGGGTGTGCATATGTGTACTGCCACCATTAACCGGACTCTTCGAAGTAGGCATATCCGTCTTTGGGGGCACAGGAGGTCCAATGGAGGGAGATGTGTTGGATTTAAGCGGAAAGCTCTCTCTGTGCGCCGGCGACGAAGCCGATCTCTGCGCTGAATGTCCACGGCCGAACGCACTCTTGGCAGCCTCTCTAAGGTTCCATTTCGTGGTCACAGCGGGTTCAGATTCCGCAGTAATCGGCTTCGGTCGCACGCCCGGCGAAGTCTGCTCATAGCGGATGCTCGGAGGGTTGTGCTTGAACAACTTTTCTTTCGAAGATCGGGTGGATTCCATCGACTGCTTCAATTTGGGTCCGATGGGAGCGCTCTTGGCGGTTGATGGCTCGTCTGACGGCGCGTGGGAGGCTTGGAGTCGGGTTAAGATGGTGAGAGAACCTCTTCGCTTTGAACTCCTCCGTGGAGGTGTAGGGGGGACGGATAGGCCAGAACCAGTGGATTCTCGTCTGGGACGAGGCTGTGTCGAGGACACTATTGGTGGTCTCGAGATGGTGATGGTTTCCTGTTGAAGAGCGCTATTGGAGTCCTTTGGTTTGATGTTCAATGGAGGAATTTCCTTCATGCTCTGGTTCGGTGTACGATGTGCAGGTGCTGTGTGTTGAGCTTCAACGCCTGCTTCGTCCTCATTTGAAGTCTCTGTTTTGTCTGTGTCTGTTTGATCCTTCTTGATATGAACACCGCCTCTTCGGTTCAAGCCTTGAGCCTTGTTGTAAAGGATCTCACTGTCGGGTGTGTGCACCGTGTTCTGGTCGCCCTCATCTTCCGTGTCGTCAGCCACTGCGCAATCATCGCTGACTGAACCGCGCCTAGCACGGGCGCTCCACAGGTAAATGTTGACGGAGCCTCTTCTTTTCGGCGGCGCTGTCGACTGGCTTCTTATACCGGATGTATTGATGGAGATGGGTGGGTATGCTCTTCGTTGAGCGTCTGCTTCTTTGTTGTGGGCTTGAGGGTTGACCTTGAGGGGCGTAAAAGAGCCGTGGCCGAGGAATGTCTTTCGCATGGCTGGATGAACCTTGCTATTTCCCTTGGCCTGGTCTTCGAGGACTTTCTGATGGAAGTCTTCCTTCTTCTTCTCCAGTTTGACTCCACCGAGGAAACCAGTGGAACTCGTCTCGTCGAATGATGCCCGCTTGATCTCAAAGGAGCTGCGGAAGAGGGAAGTGAGCGAGCTGGAGCGGCTGCGTCTAGGCTCCTCGGGATCATCGTTGTTTCTGCCAATTGAGAAGCCCAGCAAACTAGATGACCGAGATCGTCGCTTTTGTGTAGGTTGAACAGGCTCAGTGATGCTGCGTCCTTGGGCTGCAAGCACTGATGGAGGGGGAGGAGGAGGCTTGCTCAGCTTTCTACCGCGAGGCTTGGGAGCATTCTTCCAAGCTTCCTCAAGAGCCTGGTTCATAGCCTGCTCCTTTTCCTTTTCCTTCTCTCTCCGCTTCTCCTCTTCCCTTCTCTCAATCTCCTTTCGCTTCTCCTCTTTCTTTTCCTTCTTTCGGCGGTCGTATGCCTCCCAAGTGGGTGATTGGCACACGGAGCGCTGCTCCTCTTCTGGGGGGAACATGAATGCCACAGTCTTTTGGGCAGGCTTGTCGGATGGTGATTCCTTGGGTAGAGGATCTGTCGAAGTTGATCGAGAAGGGCCTTGGCCGACAGGCTTGCGGGGTATCACGTTTGGTGATACAGATCGCGCAGGATCTGCGTGTGAGAAGAGTGGCGGAGGTACAGCGGAATAGTTTCGAACAGGCGGAGGCACCTTTTTGTCCTTTGGTACCAATTCAAACCGGCGAGGAGGATGGCCTGGGCTTGGTGGCACAGAGCTGCTATCTGTGCATGCTGGAGATGGAGGCACAGAGCCCTGATGTGTTCGTAGGAACTAGAAACAAAATGAATCAGTAAGGCCTCTCTCTTGTTTCTTGAACATTCTGAGACTTACGTTAAGCCTCTTCTCCAAGTCAAGCATTCGCTGCAAGCTGTTGGAGCGACCACACCCTTGAGGCTGGGCCTGTGTCTGTAACATGATGAAGCCTTTGTGGGTTCAAGCGAGCTGTCGACCTGAAGCTGGCGACAACGCGAGAGCGCCTCAAAACATGAAAAGTCTGTGAGACAGAAAAGTCGGGAAGAAAAGCGCGTGCGTGTGAGTTGTGTGACGGTCGCGAGTGGGGTGAGATGGAAGTTTGCTGCAGGTAAGCGGCAATAATAATAAATCTGAGAGTTTTTGTTTCTCAGTCTTTTTGCGGGAGTCAACAGCGGGCGTCTGCAGGTTGCAAGTTTGGCCGAAAGCGCCCAGGATAAACCGCGCTGCGTTCGGCGGAAGAAGCTATCGGGAAGCTAACGTCGAAAGCGGTGATGCTGTCTTGGTGGTGTTTTTATTGCTGCAGTGGTTGGAATTGAATTATTCCACTCAGCAATTCCCGTCTTCTTTTCCTTCTCTAGAAATTCGATTCAAGAACGAAAGCGGTAAAAGCGAATGAATTTGTGGTGAGAGATATGACGGATGCGGTTGAGTTGGTTGTGGTGTAGTAGTGAGATGATGTAAAGGCGGTGGGCAACGCAACATGCGGGTAGAGAACCTCGTGATTTGGAAGGTTGAACGAGCGAGTCAGAAATTCGCAGGAAATGATTTCAACGTTGCACAAGTGGAATCAAGAGGAAGAAAAAGAAGGTAGCACGAGGTGCAAAAGAAACACAAGCGTAAGTAGGTAGTGACTATGACTATGAGTCTGACGCAACGCAAGGTAGGACTAGCAGCTACATAAGCTACGAGGGTATGTAACAGATAGAAAAAGGAGACGCAGGGGACGAGATGAAGGATGGGCAAGGGAAATGTAAAAGTGTGAGAAGCAGAAGCAGAAACAGTGGAAATAGAAGAATTCCTGACAGTTGCCAATTACCCTGATGAGGTTTGGTTTGGTTTGTCTTTGTCTCTCTGAGAGTAATAAATTGCAGGGCCAAGCAGTGTCAGGCAAGCAAAGAAGCCGATATCCCAGCTGCAGTTCTTTTTCTGGGTTTACGGTAGCTTGATTTAGTTGCAGGTTCAGTAAGCCAATCCAATCTAGAACCCAGCTGGGTAGCGGCATGGCATGGTATTATTGTATGGATCATGCCCGTTGATGCGGGATAGCGGCATCGGTTTCTACTTTCTAGAGCTGGCCATTAAATGCCCGACCAGGGTGTTTGTGTAAGACAGCCCAACGATACCCGCTTGCCTGAGTATTTCTTTATTAACTGGACATATGGTTGATATCCATCACCAAGCTCATCTTGAAGTGGGTGTCTCTGCCCCTCTCTCACAATCGCTTCAACCAGTGCTCTTTAGTCCAACCTGCCGCTCCAAACTTGCTTCTGTCATCACAACTAGACCCAAACTCAACTGCAAGTTTGCTCGTACGAAATCAAGATGTCGTCTTTCCAATGTGGGCTTGGTTCAACCAAGAATACGAACTCATGAGGTGCGTGGCTGAGGTGTCATCCGTCAACCGCGGGGCACCATCCCCCGCCCATTGGCTCGGCATCCACGGGACTGATCCACAGGGGGGGTTCCAGTGGCCTTACAGCGCCCAGAACGATTTTCTTCAGTGGGTGAGGGCACGGAAGCCTCCAAAAATAGAATGGCCAGGACCACCATCGCCCGTTTAGATACACGAATAGAAACAGCACCACCTTCCCCAAAAGGACCATGGATAAAAGGACTCATGTCTCAGTCGGGAAGGATACGAGATGAACAGAGCTGAATTGACATTCTGGGGTTTAGCTTCACGCATGGCAGTTCGTTTAGGTGTTTTCCGTCTACTTGGTGGTTAGATTCAGAGTATGACACCATCTAGATCTTGGCACATTTATCAAAGTGGTTGGTCAATGATTGAGGTGCACAGAAACTGTGGTGTTGTGCTACTGTGCCTAATGCGAGATGAAGGCTGGATGATTAGCAGTGAGGAGGTTGAAATTGTAAACTTATTTCACCGAAGTGTGCAGAACCAATCCCTGATCCTTCTGCAAAGGCCGTCCCATCCCAACCTTTCTGTCGATCATGGCGCTAAAACCGTCGAAAGTGTCATGACATGATCAACCTGCCACCAGCCGAAGAAACAACCAAGCAATCGACTGGACTAATTTTACTAACCAAAGAGTCTTTCAACTACTGTATGTAGCTGCTTCTGCCGCCCAAATGCGCGGTGACATGATTATCTGCGAGGGGGTTTATTCAATGTGTTGTTCGATCCGCCAAGATTTTATGTGCTGTAATCAATCTATCTGTGACAGTTTGGCCGCACCAGGTGGACCTTTTAAACGGTGTGTCGGATACGCCAACAAAGAGCTTCTTAATCTCTGGAATGGATCTGAGAATGATTCAGATAACAAACCAGCCGTTAACTCTTTAAGTTCCCGATCCAGTTCTGATGTTGAGATTAACGTTAACTGGTGCGCCTCGTGGGTGTTAGTTCTGACCACCAAGACTCTCGGAGGTTGGGCTAATAGCTAATATTGATATAGCTAATTTATACTCTTAAATACGACCAACATCAACGGATTGGGATTTATCATCGCGGAGTCCATCACCAGGCTCAGCTTAGACTCAATGTTCATGGCCTTACCTTGCTCTCGTATTTTCGTATCGGTAAAAGTCCAAAGCGTCTGGACCCTGCAGACGTCTGGGGCTCTGTATAATTATAGCAAATGCATCCACTCTCGTGCTTTTACGCAATAGAGCGCAAGGAAGTTCTTAGAACTGATGACCTGAGCTATCCTGGACGTTAGTTGACGTGCATACTAGCCAATTCTTTGCATTTGTATTCAGCAGCCCTTCCATGGGGTAGAACCGCATCGTCTAGTAGCTTCTTCGTTGATTAATTGGAAGGCGTTTACCCTAGGCCGGGAGCGACAAAACAAGGCAACCAACTACTTTGCCATTTTTTGACCGAAAAATAGTTATCCGATAATCAAATATTAATTATAGTTGAGATTCGTGTCTTCTTGAACTGGGTTCTGGTGTTGAGCAATTACGGAGTGTGGCATTTTGGCAGTCAACAATGCGCCGAGCGACGTTGACTTCCAGACATCAAAGCCGCCTTCAGGCCCAACATTGCATACACTTATTGGGATTATGACTGCTTACTCACCATATACCGGTGGTAACTCCATGTGCTGCAGATGAGAGCCTTGAACCTCGACATGGAAGGCTTGGATGTTCCTCCAAGGAGTGGTCACTTACATGGCAGTGAGCCACACTATCAGTAGTGGGAGCTTGTACCTGCGTATGCCAATCAAGAAATGAGTGACACTTTTGGAAATAAGAAACCTATTACGAGGCACAAGAAGTATCTCAAGCCCAGATCTAGAATCGTGCGAAACCTCTTGCAGCACAACTGATCCTACGACTGTCCAGATCGCACAAAAGTGTTCTCCCAAACAGATATCGGAATCTCGACATGACGTCACTATTCATTGCTCTCAAATTCGACGAAACACCATACAAACTGGCCGACTGGCAAAACTCGTGATTCAACTGCCATTTCAAACATCAAATAAAACCTGTCAGAAATCCATAATATTTTGATTGCCATTCGCGCCCTGACGATCTCAAAGCATGCCGGGTAGATCCAGCGGAGGATTCTCTCCTTAGCATTACATAAGCAGACCATCCCGCCACTCCCGTCGGACCCCATTTTTCCGAGAGGGCATCTTATCCCCTCTCACGTGAGAGTAACTCGCCTTCCGCCCACACTTGCCAAATTCCCCAAAAATCTTACTGCGCCCTCAGCCGACGACTCACCAACCACATCACCACCAAGCAAATCATTCATCATGGGTAAAGTTCACGGATCTCTTGCCCGTGCCGGTACGTTACGCTCGCCCATCTCGAATCCTTTGTTTTTAACGTGGCTAACATTCACGCAGGCAAGGTCAAGTCTCAGACTCCTAAGGTACGACGACACCGCGATTAACAAAAACCATCGAAACCCGACGAACCCGATCACTAACCATCCGATCCAACAGGTTGAGGCCCAGGAGAAGACCAAGGTCCCTAAGGGCCGTGCTCTCAAGCGTCTCAAGTACACCCGACGATTCGTCAACGTTACCCTCACTGGTGGCAAGAGAAAGGTGAGAAGACAACACAACAACGGATACGCACAACAGGAGAACCCAGGCGCTGACGATCTGGACACAGATGAACCCCAACCCCGGTTCGTAAACGACTGGTTGAATGATAGGATTTGCGGTATCGGGAAGTTGGCTTGCGGACACGGTTCAACATCAACAATGGTTGCTTCACTCAGTAATGGGATGATGGATTGGGTTGGGTCGCATGATAGGCTGAGCCCCTTATGGAAATGAAAAAAAGGAAATGGCGAAGAAGCGCTACGACTCTACTCGGCGTCCGGTGTCAGTTGTCAATACAACAACATTTGTTCGCGACCAGACACATTTTTTCTGCTGCGTTTGTGAAATGCCAACATTTACGCGAGAGAATCGCAAGACAGTCCAGACTCAGATGTGCTCGGTACCTGTGAAGATTGTAGACTCGAGCTTTTGGGGTCTTCGGCGAGTGACTCATGTTGATGACATCCTCGACTTGTGCTGCCTGAGGATCAATACGAGCCAAGTTTTGTCCAGTTAGCAAGCTGCCTGATTCTAGGTAAATGAGGCTTGGCAATGAACAACTATATGGGAACCTGAAGGGTCTAAACCGTAGTTAGCTCATGATCCTATTAACCTGTAATTGAAGCATTGTCACATTCACTTCCCAAGGTTCATCATTAAAATCACGTGATATCAATTCCACATTGCTTGAACTCTGCCAGGCAGGTAGCTGCAGTCAACACAAGCAGTCAACATCACACTCACAACCATCCTCTCTTGATTACTTGCCCGTCAAACAACACTTTACTCAAAATGGCCGACGTGGAAATGGACGTGGATGTTGAGGCGGGCTCTCCCCCTCCTCCCGTGCGAAACGAGTCCGACATGCAGACACATACAAAGGCCACGGCCGTCCGTTCTATCGAGGGCTGGATTATCGTCGTCACCAACGTACACGAGGAAGCAGACGAAGAAGCTCTACAAGATTTGTTTGGAGAATACGGCGAAATCAAGAACATGCACCTGAACCTTGATCGAAGAAGCGGTTATGTCAAGGTAAGCTGCGTTTGGACATGAAGCAGGAAAGAACGGCTTGCTGATACGAATGGGTCTCTAGGGATACGCCCTTATCGAGTACACAACATTGGAGGAAGCTCGCGCTGCCATTGATGGAGCGCACAACCAAAAGCTTCTGGAACAGAGCATTCAGGTGGACTTTGCGTTTGTGAGACCCCCACCTGGTAAACCCGGCCGTGGACGAGGTGCTGGTGGACGAAACCGAGGTCGAAGCAGGAGTCGCAGCCCTGAAGGAAAAGAGCGCGAGGAGCGCGAGGAACGCGAGCAGCGCGATTGAACGGAGAAGCACAACGTCAAAGAACACATCGCGGGAGGAAGATTTTGATGCGGCGCGAAACGACACGAGCAGTGGACGAAATCGTCGCATGCAGAATCGCCGACGTGCGCCATCACAACGGTTGAGGCCACGTTGGCAGTGTAATGTCTATATATGAGGTATGTCTAGCTGTTCCACGAGCACTTGAGAGTCTTGGTCTAACATGTAATTTAGATCAAAATGAAAATGGTATGGTCGCTTGACCACCTTGTGAGGCAGAACTTGGTAATCAAGAAGTCGCAAATGGGCGCTCGACGTGACATGGCTAACATAGATTCGACTTGGTTTGCTATGGTCAGTTTGTTTGGATACAGCGGCTCTTATTGGAAAGTGCTAGGAGTTACAAATCAGGTTTGTACAAAAGAACCAACAGCTTTCACAGTTGTCACAGTCGTGGAGACAACGCTTGACCAGCAACTCAGTACTGTATCTCTATGCGCCTAACCTAGGAACACTCGACAACACGTCTTCTCTGCCGAGCCAATCTCGCTTCTCATTCCTCGCATCATACCGTCTCTCAAAACACCCAACTAAACGACTCCTTCACATGAAACCTCGTCGATTGCCTGCTCGAGTTAGCTCCTGTTCTCTACGTTGTATTGCAAACTTACCTGATATTTGTGCTCGACGCCCCAATCAACACCTTGAAAGCGCCCTCCTCGGCAATCCATCCAGGGACCGCCTCGTCATAATACCCAACTGCGTACTTGTCAAGATTGAAGGTAATGTGTCTCGTTTCATCAGCTTCGAGGAACACCTTCTCAAACGCCACAAGCTCCTTTTCTGGTCGTGGCAACCGGCTCTTCTCGTCGTGGACATAAACCTGTACGATTTCCGCGCCGGCACGGGACCCTATGTTGGAGACGGCGAGGGTTATTTTGATAGTACCGTTAGGGACAAGTGTCTTTGGTGAAATCTCGGGGCGGCCGTATTCAAATGTTGTGTATGAGAGACCATGGCCAAAGGGGAACAGAGGCGTGATCTTTGCGTGGTCATAATGTTTGTATCCTACGTAGAGACCTTCGCAGTACAGGACTTTGTGGTTCTCGCCTGGCCAGTTGTGCCATGCTGGAGTATGCTCAATGCGCTTAGGGAACGTGGTCTGTTTATAGTTAGCAAGGCATTCTCGCTGAGAAGCAGATTACTCACCGGGAGCTTGCCACTTGGGGCCTGAATGCCAAACAGGACATCAGCCAAGGCGTTGCCCGCCTCTTGTCCCTGGTAATAGGCCTGGAGAATAACTGGTACCTGGTCAACCCACGGCATATGTACCGGGCTGCCAGACTGGTTGACGACAACGGTCCGCGGGTTGGCCTTGACGACAGCTTCGATGAGTCTGTCCTGATTTCCATCGGCAGGAAGATCCATCGTCTGGCGATCGTACCCCTCAGACTCCCACTCAGCGTCTACTCCAACAATCACAACAGCGACATCTGCCTCACGAGCCGTCTGAACCGCCTCTTGGATATAATCCACTTGGTCTTGCTCCTTGTATCCGATACGACAACCGCCGTACTTATGCGTTATGCCAAACTGCTTCTGCTTGGCGATGGGACGAAGTTCGTTGGTCATTTCCACACGAAGTTCAACGGCCTTGTTGGCTTCCATGTCGACGTCGACGAGGTAGTCGATCGAACCATCAAACATTGCCTCGCCCTCTTCAGTCCAGTCCCATAGATCGAGAACAAGCTTGCCATTGACGAACAGCTTTCCGGGTCCCACGCTCATGAAGCTGATGGTGTGCTTGCCAGTTGTCTTGGGGGTGAGAAATGTAGTAGCAACAGCAGACCATTCAGGCCCAACCTCATTCAAAGGCGCTGAATCCCAAAGGAAGAGATCCGTGTTGATCCTGCGCTGTTTAACCACCGGACTACCCTCAAACTTATCACCAGCGAACCAGTCAATGTTTACGCCAGGCTTGCCCGACTTTTCAGTACAGTACTCGGACGCAACAGGAAGCCACTTGTGGATATGACAGCCTTGCGCAAATGAGACTTTTTGTTGAGCTACCTTGCGGATGCTGTCGAGCGGGATGGTGTTGTAGTACGGGTTCAAACTCGCGCTGCCTCCACCACCTGCGATGTGTCTATTAGCATTTGGCCCGATGACGGCGACTTTGGTCGTCTTGGGACAGAGCGGGAGGATGTTGTTGTCGTTCTTGAGGAGCGTGAGGCCTTCGTGGCCGGCTGCTCGGATGAGTTGTCTCGTCTCTTCTCGATCGTCTTCTCGCTCGGGTAGCTCTGGTGACATGTCGCCGCCTTTGAGTCTTTCTACTAAAGTGAGTACATTCTCTGCTGCTCTGTCAATGTCCTCTACCGAAATGCGCCCTTCGTTGATGGCAGTGATGAGCTTGTCTAGACGCCATTTGGAAGAGTAGGGGAATTCGATATCGCATCCTGCTTCTACCGACTCGATTGATGAGTTGATACCGCCCCAGTCTGAAACTACGGTCCTAAAACAAGTCAGTTGTGATGGCAGATGCTGCCGATGGATTCTTACCCTTCGTAACCCCATTCTCCACGAAGAATGTCCTTGAGAGTATGTCTATTCATATCAGCATGGACGCCGTTGACGAGGTTATACGAAGACATGATAGCCCAAGGATTCGCCTCTCGAACCGCAATCTCGAATGGTCGGAGATAGATCTCACGAAGAGGTCGCTCAGTAATGAGCGAGTCTATCGTAAGTCTATTAGTCTCCTGCTCATTCCCGACGAAATCTGTTGCCTAGATCAGCATATGCAACTAAACAAATTATTGAGGGAGCTTACGCTTGATGGTAGCTGCGACGCCCCTATCTTGAAGGCCTCTGATGTACTGCGCTGCTAGTTTTCCAGTGAGGAGGGGATCTTCAGAAAAGGACTCAAAGTTGCGGCCACCGAGGGGATGGCGGTGCATGCAGACCGTAGGAGCCAGAAGCATCTCGGCTGATCTTGCTCGAGCCTCAAGCGCTAGATGCTGTCCAACTTGGTATAGAAGGTCCTTGTTCCAGGTTGCGGCGAGGGAGACACCACAGGGGAACAGCGCGGCCTATAATGTTTAGCCATGTACGTTATTGAGACAAACGCTGCGACTTACCTTTGTGCCACCAACAAAGATACCACCGCGAGCTCCATTTGGACCGTCGGTTGTCTTGATTGAAGGAATACCCTTTTCGGGAATGGCTTTTGTCCTCCAAAAGTCCGCGGCTGTGAGCAATGAGACCTATCAAGGTCAGTGTACATGTTCATCAGGGAACGGGGATTTGCCGTGCCTTTTCTTCCAAGCTCAGTTGCGCTAGCTTTTCTCTTGCGGCAGATCGGATGTCCTGCAGTTGTAGGATCTTTTGCTGGGGACTACATGGTGAGGACAACTCTGTGTATGGGGTTGAAGGAGTGTTTGAATCGTTCATGTTGTGGAGGATTGTGTATTCTGTGCTCGAGGTCTGGTATCAAGTGAATGAAGGGTCAACGAATACAAGGACCAAAGTACAATGTTCCAGAAAATGGAAAGAACATGTATCGAAAAAGCCAACGTCAGCTGGGGCTCACTTATACCGCATATAAAGACGTACTCGCGCGGCACATAGGGTCATCTGCTTGAGATGAGCACGACACGACACATGGGGAATAAGCATCCAAATGACAGGGACAGGGGATGCTTTGAGATAGGCATTTTCAGTATAAGCAGCCTATAAGAGCGGGTGTTATAAGATTGCCGGGTGAGCAAGCCGGTTGAGCCTCTAGGGGAGTGGAGATTGTTTCATGAGGTAGAGGACGGGGCAGAGATTAACGACTTGGCCGGTATAAGCGGACCGTGAGAGCGGCGAGGGCCGTTTCTTCCGGTTGTCGATATCGGTGTTTAATTACAGATAAACAAGACACGTGGTGCAGTTGGAGTATCTCTCAGATGTTGATTGCGAATAGTGTTATAAACATGCTCCAAGACATTATCTATACTCTCAGCTGAGATGACTCCTGATCAGCTTGAGGCGGGTATCACAAGATGCTCTAAACCCGACAGCCTGGAACGACATTTAGCGTTGCTGACAGGGCGTGTATGGGAAGCATCGAATCGGGAAATATCTTTGGGTCATGGTTCGGCGGTTGAAGCGGGTTCGCGGCCCGTAGTTTCCGGGGTCGGTCGGCGGGGACGGGGAAGCG